>JAQGBT010000119.1:0-81174 GCA_034698585.1 Disparrhopalites patrizii
ATACATTAAATTGTATTTCATACATTAAATTGTATTTCATACATTAAATTGTATTTCATACATTAAATTGTATTTCATACATTAAATTGTATTTCACACATATGTTTTTGGCTGAAGTAGCTTCGTTATGCCAGCAAAGTAGAGATAATTAATATCCGTTTAAAATACCTTTTCAAAGAACATAGAGTCGTTGCTGTCCTTGGAAATGTTCCACAAGTGAATGAAAGACTCCGTGAGTAATTGATCGTACGAGCCGTTTTTGTTGTTCAGATAGAAAAAGACAGGATAAAGAGTCGTGCTCTCAGACACTTCCGTCTCTTTGATCTCGTTTTCAGTCGTATCGTCCCGGTTTCCCCGCTCAATTGGATTGCTCCGCTTGTTCCGAAGTCTCGCCCCGGAATTCGTGGGGGTTGATATGGTGGGAGTGGGGGATGAAAATAAAGTGTTTCCCCCCAGGAATCCGGACACGCTCCTTGCTGTGGATGTCGATAGTGTTTTGGTCACGGATGCCGTCGTCGTGGCGTACTTTATGATTCCCGAATGGGTCAAATTCTTCGAGAGAGTGCCGTTGGGGAATCCACGGGTTAAGTTGTAACAAGTTTGCTCATTAAATACCACAACTTGCTCAGGCTCCACGTCCCTGTTGGGTAACAGATTTAATTAAATTTGGGCCTTCACCATCACTCATTTTTACCACTTATTCCACTTGCACAGGAAACTACGGAGTTAGTGACGCCCTCTGGTGAGTAAATATTTTTTCAGCCCCATCAACTAGGGATTCCTTTATGTACAGAAACTGCATACAGTAGTTAATTATCAATTGATTAGCAAAGATATAAAAAAAATTGAAGCCTCAAATATAGACAAAATGCTGTTGAGTTAAAATTGCGTGAATATTGCTGAAATCAAGTGAATATTAAAGAAAAACGAAAGGGAATTATTCTGAAATAGCATGATCAGGTATAAATATTTTCCGACATCGTTTATTTTAACACGCTTGATTTGGAAATGAGACACATTTTTCCAATTCCTTCACATTGCCTAATCTGTAGTGATTTTGCCTAGATTACAAAAAGCTCCTTATCTTGTTTCTGCACAAAACATTTCAAAATCTGGACTTACAAGCGTTATTCAGCCGAAACTCCGTTAGTATTTCAACACATCCGAGAACAAATATTTTAACCTTTGGAGCAACCCAAATATGGAATTGATCAACGCCCTAGACAGATTTTCGGTGTTTATTTTCCTGTTCACACTATTCTCGGAGTGGAACGAGAATTCGGCCCGTTGCCTAAACGTACCGTCTTGTTTGCAGCAGCAACACTAATTGGAAGCGCTTTCTCATGTGTCGTACAAAAGCTCAATAGACCACGCTTTCACAACAAGGAAAAAGAAGGAAGGTCATGTTCATGAAACAAAACAGCAAGGCTGGTTGAGTTCGTGCTTGCGCAACCCTTAAAGTTTTTATCTGGTGTTTTACCAAGCTCGCACATGACAGGGAATGCAATTCCGGGAATACAGTAAAAACTATCCAGGGAACAAGCTTGTCAAATTCTCGTGTACCCTAAAGGCTACAATTGTATGGTAGGAGGATGCAATAGGACGTTTAAAGAATAGTTTTTGTGGATCTCTATGAACTTGATGTTTTTTTAACTTTTGTGAAATCTTTCGAAGTTTTTTGTGCACTGCTGATACGGGTTGAAATAATTGCTTTCCGATTCTGACGAATCATTTTAAAGTAGGAAGAACTCCAACTAACCATGACAGGAGTTACCACTTTTATCGGTAAGGGTAAAAATCTTATTAAAAAGTTCGATGAACGTGATATTCCCCCAAAAATTAATTTTTTGATTACTTTGATTAGCTTCCTTTTAATTATTTTATGGTTAGTGCGTACACCGTGCGATCTTCGTATAACAAAAATCAACACGAAAGATGCACCTTGGGGGAGGAAAGGCTCTTTTAATTAGCAATTCTCTGTTAATTATGAGGCAGTAGCACTCGAGCAGAAACTTGGCAATAACGCTACAATTTTTGTAGTCGTAATAAAAGGTAAAGGAGTAATAATAATAAAAATGCATTGAGTATCATAGCTTACCATTCGGGTTCATAAACGCGAACTATCATTTCCTTGAATATGGCAATGCTTGAGCAAAATAAGGCGGCCGGCATGTCTAGAAGAACTTGAATGAAAACAGGGACTGAGGGCAAGGTGGATTCAATGCCATTGTAAAGGGGATTCTTCCCGCTATCTGCCTTCCCACTGTTATTCACTCCTCCCCGATTCTCCTTGGTTGTGGAATAATTCCCTTGATCATCAATTTCATTATCATGTACTTCCGAGTCGTCCACGGGGTCGGATGAGGGGATGGGCGTCGTGGTTCTATCCCCGTACCTCACCGGAGGGAATTCCGTCTCCGCCTCAGGAGTGGAGAATCCCAGCTCCTGATCCGTGGACGAGTGCTGATAGACGTCAGATTGGACTGTGGGAGGGACGGCGGAGGATCTTTGACCCAAATGATCCCAGAAGGACGTGGTTGTGGGTCGCAATTCTTGTTGCTTCTGACTGTTGTCTTGAGCGTGCTCCAGGTCACTGTGCCCATGACTAGATTCCGGAAGTCCATCTTCGTCGTCATGGTGATGGTCACCATGTGGAGATCCGTAGGAGTAGATGGTGGAGGCGGTGAAGGAGTAGGAGCTGGTGGTATAGTAGGGATTTTCCTCTTGTGTGAAGAACACACTTGTCATCACCTTGCTGGTCGTCGTGGGGGACGGGGTCACATGGATGTTTGAAGAGGTCACGTCCGGCGATCCTACGGGATTGAGAGCCCCAGGACTTTGCAAGTCATCGGCGACTGAACCATCCGGATGTGCCCCGGCAGGTGTTATCACAATGATGGATTTATCAATATTATTATTCCTGACTGTGGAATTGAGCGTTCCTGCCCCTGCCAGAGCGTCCCTTTCACTTGGATTGGTGGTGGATACTTGGATGGAGATTATTGCCGGCAAGGCTGGAGTGGGACTAACCACGTTCTCACCACTTTCATTCCGACGAGTTTCCATAGGCTTGCTCACGTTCCCGCGTGATTCCGATGCAGACCTGGTCAAATTTTGTTGTTGACTTTTCACATTGGATGGTTGTTCAACATGAGATTCCGGTTCGGAGGCCTCTCCCGTCGTGGGAGTCGGTCCCGCAAGGACCGTGTGGGTCACCGTGACCGTCACGGCCTCTTGAGCTCGGCTGACCTTCGGGGGGTCAACGTGAGCGGGATTCCTCATGAGCTTGTTATTGGCCACCCGCCGCCGCTCCTCTTCCACCTGTTGTTGACTCAGATATTCCTTGTAGGATGGCGGTAAGGAACTGGTGAATTCCTCTTCGGATCCATCAATGATGATTTGGAAATTTTGGGTCGTGTCCTCCACGGGTGGGCCGTAGGTGGTGGTTGTGATGTCATCCTCAGCTTCACCCCCGTAGGTGACATGAGAAATTCCAAAATCTTCCGTGTGGATCCGCCTGGAGGAGAATGTGGGCTCCGAATAGCGGAATTTGTATACGCCATCTTGGACGGAAACGGACGGATTATATTCGAAGGATGGAACCGAAACGGGAACGTGGGACACCGGCTCGGCTTCCAAGGAATTTCGAGAGGTGGCCACGGGAACTTTTGAGGGCGTTCCTGGTCTTTGTTGTTGTTGGTTTACTACATTGGACACATTCCCATTGCCCGGGGGAAGGCCAAGGGTGAATGATGTCGGTTCGGGCTGAATCGCTCCCTCTGGACGTGGCGGGGGAGGCGGAGGTACTTCCGTGGTAGCAGTTGGGAGGTAGGTGGAGGGCGTGGTCAGAGAATCATTTAAGGTAACCGGCCGTGGTCTCTTCCTTAGCAATATTTTGTGACCCACAGATGAATTATTTTGACTAGAAGAACTGAACACTTGCCCTAATGAGTGATTACTACCGTTCACCCCACTAATACCACTGTTGTACGCACTATTACTATGATTACGGGTTCTATTTAAGGAGAAATTATTTACAAAACTTTTATTTCGGGAAAGATATGTGGAGGGCGTGGTGGTGGAGTTCTTCCTCCGTTTTAAGACGCGATTGTAATTTGTGGGGTTGTAAGATATCACAGATGAGGTGGGTCGGGGGCGTAGAAATGTTTGTTGGGACTCATTATGATTGTTTCCCACAACACTGTTGGCCCCATGCGGCAAATTGTTTATCCCCCGAACACGACTCGACTCGAAATTCCGACCAGACTTGGCTGTGGAGCCAGTGAGTCCCACGTCATCCGTGGCACTCTCCAAATCCGAGTCATCCTCATAAGCGTCAACATTCCCGGGGTTTTCCGTCGTCGTGGGATAATCCACCCCGTCTCCGACATCCCTTTCCTGGCCGTAGGAGCACCAGGTCAAACATCCGCTGAGCACCAGCCAGACCCCTGCAAGCATAATTGCACCAATAATTAGAAAGGCAATACTATTTCATACATAATTTCTAAGACACATAGGAACATAATTTTTAAAATCCATCACTCAAACTAATATTTGTTTAAATTAGTTTTAACAATCTCAGAAATTGTTATTTAATCGACAACTCCAAAAATGTCTCACCTCACTCACTTTCTCTCATTTATTTATCCACCTATTTATACAACATATGTATGTGTTGTTTATATTTCATACGGACTAATAATCTTGTAAATTTTCTACCAAAATCTGTACAAATGAACCGATGTAGAAAGCCTGTCAAGATATATGTAGATCTGTGTACGGAGCGAAAGCCTTGACTTACTTCACAGGAATTGTAATAAAGAAACCTAAGTAAAACTCCCATACCCACGGATCCCATCAATCAACTTATTTTCTTTTCTTTTTTTTTTGTTGCTGTTTGTTCTTTGTTGGGACATTTTTAATTGCTCGTCATCCTCTGATATATATGCAGTATATTAAGGAGGAAAAATTTAATTTCTATCTTAACCTTGTTTTACTTATTGTCAGACAAAAGGGAGTTACTGGTTGACATGCACGCATTAGTACCAAAGCCGGGGGGACGCATTATTATTGAGAGTCATCGTCAAGCTCATTTAGCATACAATACCTTGGTTTGAGCATACATGTAATTTGTCTTTTAAACAATGAAATAGTGTTTTATTATAGGTATATATTCGCAGGATGTGAGAGAGACTTATGTATGTACATTACTCATCTCCCAACATTACATCCATTCAATTGTATGTGCGGGAGAGAATTTATGTAGAAAAAAAAACTGATGCAAGACCAACTTCCGACCTCCAATACATTATTACTGTAGCATTGCGTTAGAGGATTTGTGCTCATTCGAACGGTGAGCATTGAGCATGTTGCAATGTAGCGTATTATTTTGCCGTAATAACAATTAATAAATATTTTCCCGCATGCACCGTTTTTTTTTTCATTATTTCAATCATTATTTTATTGAGCCGCATTACTTGAATCACTCAAGCACCTGAGTCTTCTCTGAGTGTTCCTTTGTATCCTGACTGTAAAGCTCTTGGTCGTGTGACCATTGCCAACAATGCCAACCCTTTTAACTATGCTTCTCGTTAGACGGACAATAAATGTGTGGAAAAAATGGCTTTTGCCATGAAGAAATCCTCTCGTGCCCACTATTTTCCCAGGAATCATATACCCATTCGTGAATGTATCAACATTCTACGTCATTATAACTAATGGCTCATGATGTATCCCGACTTTTGCGGCTTAGTTAGAATAGATTTACATGAGAAAAAAAAATGTGTATCGGCAGGACACGATGTGTGGCGGTGGAATAAAGAAAGAATTGCAAATACAGCCCGAGTTAATGGATAGCTGGGGCATTTGTACAGGTACAGCACACAATAGTAGCCAGGACACTGAAGTACCTGCGGTGGGGTCAACGTGACTAAAAATGACAGATCCTTTTTATAATATTTCTTCATTTTTTTCTAGGAGACATTTCCAATCCCATAAAGTATGCACTTTAAGGCCTTTGAGTGCCTGGGAAATGAAAGGGGATTTTTACATGAATTTCGCTTCCAAGAAGAGAAAGAAGGCGCATGAGAGGAGGTTTTGTTCTCGAAGCAAATTAGCCATGACTGGTAAGAAGTACTAGAATAGAAATAATGTTCAGGTTGTGGTTTACTACAATGATGTATGTGCCGTGTCAGCTATCACCATAAACTACACACATTCACGGCTGCTGACGACGCTGGCCCGCAAATGACTACTTATTCCATTGACAAAAAAAAAAAAGTGGATGGAGAAGACAAGAGGAGCGTGGAAGGGTTGGCCTACACAGGTGTGTACATATTCATCTGCTATAATAACAGCGTTTTTTCTCTCTCTCTTCCTAATAATCCCATTCTTATTCTTATTTAATGAAGTCTGGCACACACCCGCAGTAGATAAACAACCGCTACACACACCAAATGTCCCTGTACGTTCTCACAGGCATTAGCATTACAACAAAGGATGAAGAAGGCGAAAGTTGTGAAGATGAACCACGTTTTTTTTTTGTGTCTCTTTTGGTACCTTTTCCTGGTTTTCTTTTCGCAAGCACACCATAAATACGAAGACTCAACTTCTCCCCTGACTTTGTACATATTTACACAAGAAGGATGCAGGAAGATAAAGTGGAAAAAATATGTTTTATCTTCTGTGAAACCATTACAAACATCCATGTAGAGAATGTACAAGTGCATTTTTAAGTATTCCTTTTTCCGTACTTTTACATTTACTTTTGTCAACTCTTTATTTGCATATAATTACATTTATATACGTACGAATGTGTGTGTAAATGCGTACTAGTAAGTGAGAATGAAGAAGCGTGAATTCTGGGAAAGAAAAAAAAAAGGATTTATTTGGAGAAAATATTTAGCATGTATGTGTATACTTTGATCTCTCATGATAGTTCCCTGTTTGGCATTGTTTTTTTTTTCTGGTAGAAATTATTATTTCGATTGGTTTTTTTTTAGAGGCAATACTTCTTGAAGGCATGACTGGTACAATGGCCGTTTCAACTGATTCAATTGTCGGACGGAATAAAAGCTTGACACAACAATCAAAATTTTAAATACGCACATAAACCATCAATGAAAGACTTTCCCTCTTACTCCATCATTATTACTTATTGTGTTATTATAAGGGCAGTGACTTTTGCACCGTGTAAGACACAATTCAGACAGTTCTTTAGAAAGAATTAAGGACACGTTGGGTTCACTTTGTGCTTGTACAAAAAAAAAAAAGATTACACGGCAATAGACACATCAGGGCACGTAATCACTCAACTAATAAGCTCGGAACAAAGATTAACATACAAATAATAATAATACAATAACCGGCATTCATGTCCCTTAATTTGTTTTTCCATCCTAAATGAATTCGAACATTTTTCACTCGCTCTTTCACTATTATACAGTCATGCAACTCTCTAGAACTAGCATGACGTTTTATTACCGTATAGTACCTTATACCAAATAAAAAATAACGAGGTGGTGAGCTTTAAAAATCCTCCGTATATGTATTAAAATTAAATGTGAAGTAACTGGTAGTGCTTCTAATTGTAAAATCTTCGGGAAATTCTTGCGCAAGGGTCTATTTTTAATAAAAAGCGTAGTTTTAATACATTTTCGTAGACACTGTCATTAGTATGCCATTCTTGTGGCAAAGATTACATTGGGCAGCTAAAGCTAACCAGCGTTTATTTTGCTAAATGCTGCAGGTATGTATACATTTGTGTTGCCAGTAAAGTGAACCCTTCAATTTGGCTAAGTTGTGTCATTTTTTAAAACAAGCAACAAGTATTGCTGCAAATATTTAACAACAATTTAACTACAGTTGTTAATTTTAACAATCTCATAAAGGTGTTGCACTAACAATTACTGTAAAGAATTGCTAAGCTCCGTTTATGTTAGAAATACGTGTAATTGGCCCGGTATTTACGTATATGAACGGTTTGGTCAAAACCAGCTCAAGATTAGCAGACGTGATCATCTACAGCGGTCGTTAATTCCGAAAATTGTCATCTCAAGTTTTCCTTAATATACGAAGGAATCAGAAATGCAAAAGCAGAGTGCGCGATCACTTAGTAAATTAAGGAAAACTGGAGATGACAATTTTCTGAATTAGCGCTGGCTAGAGATGATCTTTTGTCATTTGATTTTTTATCGACGGTATGTAAATATACCATATGAATCTCAATCGTCACCCTTTTCCGTGTCTCTACGACTGACTGAGTGGGTGATCGAAAAATCAAAAATAATTCTAGGCGTGCATAGAAGCCGTTTACATTAGGCAAGCATAAGCTGACCTTCATGCAAATATTTTTGTGCAATGTATGCTACAAAAATCATTTACTATTATTATTGCTACGTTATTTAATTAAAAAATTCGTTCGTTGTTTTAATTTTAAAAACTTGACTTACAGAAAAGGATCACTGGTATTCTCATGGTGAGAAGAGAAATTAGTCCGTTAGCAGGTACTGGAACTGAAATTTTCTAGAGGTTCGTCATCCCCACTTGCTGTCCATCTTGGAGAATGTTGTCATTCTCTTAGCCATCCTGGATGTCATTGACTTTCCCTTTCAGATGCATCTTTGACTGCCGCTCTCTTTCAGTAGCTTTGTGTCCAATTTTCGGATAGTTTTTTTTCTTGTCACAGATTTATATTTTGATGTTTTATTCGTAACTGGAGAGGAGAACGGTTGGAGGCACAAATGTCACTTTTTCTTTCTCACCCAAAAATGCCTCCTTTAACACTGTACATTAATATATCCTCAGGTTTCGCGTGTTTTTCTTTTTAAGTACACTTCAAAGCACAAAATTAAGATTGTGTGACCAGAATCTGGCAAATGGGGAATTATTCAATGGCTATTTGAATGTGACAACTGTACGCAGCTGATTGTGGCAGACTCACAGAAAGGAGTGGATGCAAATGATGGTTTACACTCTGTTCGTTACCCTTTCATTCACCACAGTGTACAATTAATCACATTCGTCGTGTTAGTTTCCTTTTAAATGCTTCTTTGGGGATGTAAACTCCTTTTTGTGAATTTATAATACATACACACAGATTTCCCTTCTCAACTCCGTCTTCGGCAAACCCCAGAAAAATTTGCGTCCTTTTGCTTAGTTTTATTTTTTTGCTCCCAAATTTCTCATTTCTTTATATTGTTGTGACACAAACATTTTCCAGCTGATTGTCACCATCACTTTCCAACGAATTTATTATTCTCTCTCAGGTCTATGAGTCACTGCCCTTCAGGTACAGAATGGAGCTTTGTAATGATTAATTTGAAGCACAAAAACTTGTCAAATTTCATTGAACTAGATCGGTTTGCGAGGAACAAATCTCGTTTGGTTTCTCATTGACGAAGGCAATTAAATCACAAAACACTGGCTAATGTTGATGATCAACATGGGTTGACCGCACAGGTTCTAATATCTTCCTTCCAATTGGACTCACCTTTGGAGATTTAATTGTGTTCACCTTGCCACCTCTCTGACTTGTCCAATGACCTATGACGAATTGCTAATCTGTTGGTGCAGTCTTTAAGGCTCCATAATCAACTTGATCTGAAATACCAAAAAAAAAAAAAAACAATCAGCTTAATTATTACCGTATAAGTTTTGATAACACGTACAACTATACGGACGCTCAATAATGAGCAGTTTTCAAACGATAATTTCTCGTCAGAAAGTTCCTTTTGGGGACGACGAAAATGAACCATTAAAGCCGCAAATAAGTCCCAATATCCAATTTTATGCGTTTCTTAATCGATTTGACATCCGTCATTACTACCCAGATTTTTTTAACATTTGCCGTTCAACACCATCCGTATCAAATGGTACAGAAGTGATTTTATTTTTTTAACTTAAATTGCATGTTGGGATTTAGTTAAAAAAATGCTTTGCTTTGATTTCTACGCCTGTGCGTAGCGAAATAATTATTAATGAACTTAGTGCGGGTATAATGCTAGGACAAAGGGGAAATTTTGCTTTTATTTGAAACCCTTTATGTATTAACACACTCCAAGAGGAAGAAAACATTCATTTCTCATGTATAGCGCACAAAATGGAATGAAAGAACCATGGCCAGTGCCTAGAATCGAGATGCTGTTGGTCACGCAATGATACATTTGCACGCATTTCGTACGCGGATTTACTACCCTAAAGTTTGCATCACTTTTGCTGTCCGGCATGTCTCTACAGAAAGAGAGAGGGAGGAAAGGCATGAAATGGACTCAAATCAGGGCAACAATTTCACAATTACGAAGCTTGCACAATATAAAAAAAAAAGAGTTACAGTGTATTTTAGTTGGAGGAGGAAAATAAAATAGAACACAAAATGCTCTTGATCCTCTTTTTGTTTATTCAAAAAACTCATCCTTTTCAGTTCATTCCTTTCAAAAATGCCTTTCCTCCCATGCACAAAAGTACAGAAGATAAGAGAGATTGAAATTTTTATGGAAAAAAAACAATAATAAAAATGAATGGATGGGCCATAATAAATTCGTCTCGGCGATAATTTGACAGAGGCATCTTTCATCTGTCAGTGGTTAAGGGTGGTGTGGGACTTAAGGTCGCGGCGATATCTTTATAAAAATTACGAAATTTGATTGGGTTAATCGGTGTAAATCAACCACCCCCGAGGCGAAGCCATTGCTACATTTATTTTTGTCAGTTTAAATTCGTTCATTCGGTTGTTAGTGGTAACCCATGCCTACTATCACTGTGGCCTAGCCTTTTAACTAAATATAGACAAAAAAAAAAAATTAGAGGGACTGATTGCTGATCTCTTCACAAAATGCAATGGGACAGAGATGCATGGCTTTCTCAAGGCCCTCTCCTCCATTTTATAGAGGGAAAGGAAATATTTTAATACCATAAAAGATTGTACGTAAACCTTCTCGTTTGTACATGTGATTTTTGCACGTTAAGCTTTCTGCCATAGCCTTCCTACACATTTACCACCTTTACCAGCTCTCTGTATAGTGATATGTACATACCAGACATTTTTCAATACACTTAATTACATTGCTCACATGCACATGCCTCCAGGGCCTTTTCGAGAGGGAACCCAAAAAGATAGAAGAAATGCTTTTGTATTCCTCTTGAGAGATTATATTATAAATCCTGGCTTCTTATTGGTTTCTTTCATGTGAATGAAAGTCGTAGAGAGAGAGAGAGAGAGAGAGAGAGAGAGAATTCTTTGGGAACACTTGAACAGCGCTCTCCTCATCCTTGGTATCACAGTGTACACAGAGATCTTAATGCACATTTTTTTATGCTTGTATTATCCTTTTGCAGGTATTCCTTTACTAGGAGCGATAGTAAAGGGAAGAATTAAGACGGATAAAAGAAAGGTAAGACAAAATGCAGCCGCACATATTCTTCTGTATCTTTGTTCCTTTCTACTGTGTTTCGTTCAAAATCTTTGCCTTTTTTTTCTTCCTTTTTTTTCTGCCTTTGTCAATGGTGCTTGAGCCTATTTTGAGCCTATACTCCCTAGAGCATTCAGTGTAATTACTTACCCCTAACATGAACCTGTTATTATTATTACTATCTCCACTTATCCATATTTTGTGCAGCATAGCGTCCCAAACTCTGATTTTGTTTTTAACCATACACCTCCATTCACGGTACAGACGGTGCAAAGATGGTGTAAAAAAATTAATGAGTACGAATTGTAACTTTTAACAGTACAACAGGAACAATTTTTTTTTTACAACTTTTATATCAAGAGGAAAGCTTATAAATGCCGTTAATAATGGTACAGATACTTCTGGTTCCACGTTAACTACGTGTACAACAGAGATATAGACGTCTCTGCCATTTTTTTTTTTAAACAAGAGCCACAACATTTATTATTATACCCATTAAAAACAATGCCAAGGAGGAAGTGCTCAGTTCTCACTCATTCATTGAGCACAATAAAAAGTTTCATTTTTAGTATTAGCCGGCAGAAACTACCGTGTAGGGACTTTGTGTAGGAGATTTTTCGAACCCCTTAACCCTTTGCTACCCAACACCTTTCTAGCCCTACCCATTTATTATTTATTTTTATTTTGCCCCGGTGAAAAATATAAATTGGCTGGGACACACCGAAGGCTATATAATCTCGTGTATTAAATGAACCTCTACAAAAGCGATCCTTCCAACAAGGTACTTTCGCTAATAATACGGAGTTCATATAGTAAATCTTAGTTTAAATCTATACATTCAATTCATCTACAAAATATGGTCCTATCGTGAGGGCTTTTGTTTTCAAATGGCTCTTTCTCAATTGATTTCCTAATGGGGCATGTATTAGGGAAGGTAAGAATAATAAACAAATACATACATTGACATCATCACTTCTTAATGATCCAAGTTGCAGCATTCCTTTTTTTCCCAATGTAAAAGATTATTTTGTTTATTAGCCAACAAAAGGCTCCACTACTATTCCCCGTGCACAGACAAAGAGTCACCTTCAGTAAAAGGCTGTAAAGATAAAATTAAAAAAAAAAAAACCGAAGCAACTGTAAAAGTAATAGTAATTTTGGCCAAGGGAAGGCAGGCAGCAGTTCTTTTTTTTTTTTTCGCCCGTGCATTATGACGTCTGAACGAGTGAGTTGGTCTATTAATGGGAAATAAATACTTAGAAACCAAATGGGGTGAGAGTATAATTTCCAGACCAATATTACCAACTTACGACATGAAGGACAGGTGTTATACATATAACATATGTATAGAGAGGAGGGAAAAAACGTGTTTTAAATCAAATGAAATCTACATGGACAACTCTTTGATAGAAGTGAAAAAAAAAAGTCAAGAGAGATTCCTGCTTGCATGTGAGTGTAATAATGTGTTTAAAACATGAAGCATTCAATGCAATCCGGTCACTTTGTCCTTCGATAACATCCCCCTTATTTTTATTGCAGCAATGAAGAGCCATAATATATACACAGGTATACACGTACAGGTGAGGCTGTAAGCAGGAGATTTGAAGTTGAAACCCCGCACAACAACATACGTATGCACATAATGTACATATGTACACAACAATCCACCTTTTTTTTTACTATATGTGCTGTCCATTATAACTTTTATGCTGAGTCTTTTTCAAAGCGTTCTTTTACATACTTAAAAAATGTTGGGTTCTTTTTAAGGTTACCTATACGAATAGACATTCCTTCGCAAAAATATATTACACAAATGCATGTACTTATTTTCATCTTTCCCTGCCCCTCCTTTCCCTCCCCCAGCCTCACAAAATCCTTTCTTAAACAATGCCTCACACGTTTGTAAGGGGGAAAAAAAGCCAAGTTAATCTCTAGCGAATACTCTAGTCTTTAGCAAGTGCGAATGCAAAGTACATGTACATTTTTTTTCAGTTTTTTTTTTTTCTTTTCAAGAAGAATTCACAAGAAGGAGTTAAAAGGGGGGAAAGAATGTTCATAACTAACCAGCATTACACACACGACATAAATATTTGGTATGAAAAATTGCATTCTGGTACAAACCATCCCCGTCCCATCTCTTCGGTATACGCACTCTTTCGCCAACAAATAAAAAACATTGATTTCCTTCTCATATATACACATAGGTATACCCAAAGACTTTTACTTTGCTCTAAAAGAGGAGATCCCTCGGAATAAAAAGCATCTATTTTACCTGACTCAAACTCGTTACTATTCGTTAACAGTCTCCAACCATATTGTTATGGGTCTGGCGCCTTTCAAAGGAGCACATTCCAATTGCAGTGCAGCGTTCCACTTGCCCACAAAATGACCTTCTCTCTCTCTCTCTCTTCCTCTAACTCTCTCTCTCTCTCTCTCTCTCTCTCTCTCTTTCAAACTTTAACAATGAATCATATATTACTTTCATTATTAATTTACATTTCAAACCATAGTAGTACTCGTTTTTTTTTCATTCTTACAATTTAATGCTCGTTGGCATCCTAATACAGGTAATGACCGAGTCCACACACGTTTCATGAGCGAGCGTAGTAGGAAAGCAGCTGTTTTAGAGCGTCCAATGGATCACTTTATAAACTGAAGAGCACGCAACCAAATTAATGCTTTAAAAAACAATATGAATTTGATCACTCTGGCAATCCTTCTGTATGTTAGTAGAAATTTTTGTATTTGAAAAATTATTCTAACGACAGTGAAATTATTCCTGTGGTAGTTGGACGGTATAAGACTCATTGTTTATGGCACTCGTGTCCAACTAATAATGATGGACTTGATATTTGATAGGAAAGTCTACTACCGGCAACACAAAATAATCTCCACAGGAGTGTTTTCACCATTGGAAATATTTGGGAAATATTTTAAAATGGTCAATGTAAACTTTCTGAGACAGTAGAAGCATTTAGTAAACAAGTCGGGGAATGCATAGTGAATAAAAGGCAGCATTTGACGAATGCAGCGCAATATGAATTGTACACAGATAAATTATTCATTCCTTCCTACACAAAAACACATGCAAGAGAGCATCAAGGTCTTTACAAGCTTTACCTTGACTCAAGTCAGGGAAACCTTCCGTCCCTTGTTACTATACTACTCTCTCTTATATCGTTTTTCTATATATCAGTCTTTATTTGGAAAATTCTCAACAATATTTTTCTTTTTTCAATATATACTTTTTCCTATATACTGAATGGGATTCTTGAAAGTATGAGTGAAGGAGTGACTATAATTTTTGGGGATCTCTCACACTTGAAATGACAGAGACATGGAAATTCTTCCACTCCATTTATTTCTCTCTCCTACACTTCCCTCATAGCTTTTACATTAACCTAGTAACGATGGTATTGTTAGGTCAAAGGTCCGTGATAAAGGTAATACACTTCATTAGGCCAAGTGGTGTGACCTTGTCTGCTCAACAAATATTTAAGCATTAGATATTTATGAAATGTACCCCGTGAAAAAATAAAAAAAACTGCCAACCCACAGCTGTACTGTGTAAGGCGAAAAGTATTAATATTATTTTCAAGAACGATCAGCTTGAATAAACCACTCGGTGGATAGCTTCTAACAGCATTCATGAGTGTCGTGTACACAAAGCCTGCGAATTACGGGGAAATCAATAACTCCGGTGCAATTATTTATTTCCCTACATATTGACACACCGGGTGGACTTAGGCAATTGGATGGGAAGAGCTGTGGATTAAATTAATCCCATGTCCGACCGGAGTCTTTCTTGGAAGGTCAAAAATTAAAATAATAATAATACCATGAGAATTCTTCCCCGGTATACATTAAATGTCAATATGACCCTCTTTACTTAGAGTACTTTACAGCCAATTCAGGGTAGTGTACACACAATTACAGGTATTTATGAGACTCATTAATATTTGCTGGCAATTCTCCAGCAAATCCAGCTGAATCTGTAATTGGCTCAGGCAACTTTGCTTCATTATGGAACTGTAGACGGAGTACAGTACCTTCCAGACGCGTGTACAAGCCCAATTAATGGACTTGTCCGCCGTGTTTTGCATACCATTAGTCCAAGTTGTTTTAAAATGTAATTGCAAGCCCACTGTCTACTGGCCCGGTAGCTCATCCTTTATTCGTAGGGCGTAACAATGAACTATAAATGAGAAGCTCTGGATTTGGTTCCGAAAAACATTCCCTCAGCTAATGTTCGCATTTATCCCTAATGTAAAGAACACGGAACATCCAAATGGGAAAAAAGGAATAACGGTACAGTAGCAAAGAGCATACAGTAATAATGAGGAGAAATGATTGGACCTAAATCCCAGCCTTGAATTATTAGCCTAGAACCAGGCGAAAATGAAAATGAGTTAGTAAACAAAAGTAATTTACAACCTCCTTAATTAAACTGTGCTGGATTATAAAATGAGGGCATTTACAAAATCAATATTTATTACTCTTACCATTTATTTTACAGGTTCTAATGTGAACAACATGCACCCTTTGAAATCATTCATTTTTTTGTGGGGGAAAAAATGTGAAAAACGGTAAGGATGCGACCTAAAATATTTGGCTTAGTAGCTACATGGACAGGAGAGACACACCTGTATTTCAAGTAGTCAGCATTCATACCACGGCCTTTTTTTATGCTAATTTTTTCTGCCACACTCTCCTGCTTTATTTATATATATTTTTTTTTGCATATGAATAAATGTGTTTGTTCCGGTGTCATACACCCCTCCTCGTGTGTGGAGCTCTTGGAAAATGTGGAGTAATTAGTCATTTTAATTTCTGCTATATAACGTGGAGAATGTAAATATTTGATGTTGGACGGAAAGAGAGGAAAAGACCCGTTAGACACACGCTTGTCTCTTCCTCCCTTTCAGCACCCTTTTCTCTTCCTTCCTTAAATGTCATGAGCATTTCTATAGGGACACAAAAAGACGAAAATAAAGGCAAACACGAGCAAGCTTGTGATGTAAATTTTTGTCCTGAGTGAAATATCGTTTTTGCTTTTAAATCAGCTTATTTTATACAACGTAAGAAAGGCTTGAAAGGATGACAAGAGACGAATTTTTTTTTTTCCATATGCAAACATAAGCAAAGCAGCTTGTACGAATACGAGAAGAGATCAAAAGCTTTGGAGAAAAAAATTGAGGCTTTGATTCTCCTTTTGAAGAGATCATTTTGTTAGTGGGAAATTCTGAAGACACTGGCAGCCGTCGTAGAAAGGACAGCTAAAAAGACGGTGGGGACAGTAAATAAATCTCTATGTGTCCGATTACGAAATGAAAAACACAAATATTGTTATATTTTACCATGCTACACCACAATACACAGTACACCCATAGTTGTCGCAACCAATAAAAGCATTTCACAACCACAGAGTACAAAATCCTTAACTTTTTTATTTTATTTTTTGAATAAGTAAAAACATGAAGCGTAAAGGGATGAGAAAGTGTCCTAATACCTGCGAGATCCCCAGATAATCCGCCCATACAAAATGGGAATCAGATGAAACGGAGGTGTAATGAAGGAAGGCAATACAAATGAGACGCTGCAATGACTTGTATATTTTATCTTTGAATTGCACACAGACACTAACACTGTATTTTTCAGTGGAAAGTATATATTGTAACTTTTTGAAAGATAAAAAAAAATTCTGGCGAATTCTTGAGCGAACAGCGTCAAATTTTTTAGTTCACAAGGATAAAAAAAAAATCTGTAGTATAGGAAACGAGAATCAAGTTGATTGAGCGCTGACTCATGCACAACTACACTGACGACCAACTGAGAGAGCCCAGAGGATTTTTACCTGTCCCTCTCTCCATTCCAAGACTAAAAGCACTGGCTGCATGGTAAAAGTAAAAGAGATGGACTTTTGTGTGGTTGCTATAGTCAACAGAAAAAAAAAACTATGTAACAAAGCCAGCCTTTTCACTTCCTCCAAAGGGAAAAAAGGCTCACGTGCATTGGAGGCACAAGGCGCAACGTTCTGTGTCATACACCCCGCGTATTCCACAGCTGTACATACATATTATGCGGGCTCAGAAAAGAAAGGTACGCTTCGCACGTTTTGCACCGCATTCCATTCTGAAGCCTCAAAGGGTTAAAAAAAAAATCTCTTGGCTAAAACTCTCTGAAATCCCCCTCTCG
This sequence comes from Disparrhopalites patrizii, assembly GCA_034698585.1. NCBI lineage: Eukaryota > Metazoa > Arthropoda > Collembola > Symphypleona > Sminthuridae > Disparrhopalites > Disparrhopalites patrizii. Next base: position 17,604 of record JAQGBT010000119.1, read on the forward strand.
GCCCAAAGGTATGGATTAATGTACGAGTAAAAATGTTTACTACCATACCATATTATTGCTTTTTTTTTCCAACCTTTATCTCAGCCCCCTTCATCAGCAGTGAACAGGAGTGATTATAACGTTGGTAACGTCCGACCAAACCAGGAAAACTGGGCAAAATGTATGAGTGTACATAATATGACGAATCTACTGGTCTTCTGGACATTTTCTCTCCGCTGCGGAGATGTAATAAGTGGAGCAGGATAAAGCAAGTCCAAAATCCATGTAGTAACTTTTTTTTACGCAGGTAATCCCAAAAAGTTATATTTATGATCATGTGGCTGGTCACTGCCCCAAATAGTTTACCTCAAAAAAAGAAACATTCGGGGTTTATAAGAGTGTATGAATCATCAGGATTCACGAGTCCCTTCTTGTAGCACTTTTCGAATCTTAATTTTTTGCACAAAAAGAACTTTCAGTTTCAATAGAATGTGTTGCTCTCTCGAGGGTTCAGACTATTCACGTAGGATTATATAAAATTCTAGACTGTACATGTGTATACGAAGGGAACCACGAAAAAGGTAATTAACGCCCACAATTTTTTTTAGGAACAAATCCTAAAGCTGTGAGTTTGAGACCCAAAACATGCGATTCGGTGATTACATCAGAGATACTTGTAAGGAAAGAATAGCATTATGTGGATATATACATATACACATTCACTTCCATTCATTCACCTCCCTTCACCATGTACTTCGATGAGGCTTCACAAATAATGGGGACTCCTCCCAATTGCGTCGAGAGTATCAATAATCGGTGGTGGTCTGGTGTATAGCACCATCCAAAATGTGGTTGTAATTCATTTTCCAAAAAAAAAAAAACGCATCAGTATTTGACAAATCCATCTGGTCGAATATGGGATGAATTTCAATTGTGAGTTGATGAATTAAATAAAACCTACAACCTACATAGTGTCCGATAATTCCAATTTGAACCTAATTAAATTCTGATGCCGTGTTTGGATCAATTTATTGGTTTGTTGACTACTGTGGTTATTTTCAACGGCAAATTAATCTGAATTCCCGCAAGGAAAATTCCGTCGGGGAGATTTATTTGCAATTATGCCTGCCGTAAATTGAAGAAGATTTGAAAGGGAAACAAAATCCAAACTTAGATAATGAACTTTCCAAGTTCAATGATAATAAATAAGTAGCCAAGCGCTTGAAAGACATAAATATCACAAAGTGAAGTTCAGCCTTAGCCTAACTTTTTTTTTTCGCTCAAACCACGGCCCGCTGTTTTATCTTCATTTACATTTACACTGCTGGAACGCTCCAAACAGGCTTTTGTGTGAGAAATAATAAATTATTTATACGGACTTTGTGGGAAAGTACAAGGTCAATTGCGCACTTCCCCAAGTCAAACATTGTGTTCAAGAGGAAGACTGCTACTAGTAAAAATCGATTTTTTTTTCTCCAAACGTAATCATAAACGCACTGAGGAGGTCGTCCTGAATCAAGTACACCCATCAAAGCGGATCAAATGTTTCGTTCGGGATGAATGAATTCTATTCGTGATGGCCATATGCTCATCGTCAACTCAAAATTTGTATGTATTTTGTACCTCTCTACTAATTCTCTTAAGGCATAATAAAAATCAGAAAAAAGTATGAGTGAATGACGCTTTGAACATTCATAAACACATTGAAGGAAATAAGTCAGGAAATAGCTTAATTGTACATTTGTATCTGGTAAAGTGCTAAATGAATGTGGTTTCTACTTCACCCGTTTTTGGGGTTTTTAATTCATTTTTATGTGATCCGTACAGAAAAAGTATACCATGTACATATTGAGGTCAGTGCAAGCGACCCAGGTTTGAATATCCAAATTTTACTCCTGGGAGATCCACAATGTGAGAAATTCATTGAGATTTTTTGGAGGGAGGTTGCATGTCCCAAAATCAGGATGGTTTGGCATACTGGCATGACAAGCTAGTAGAGATAATTCTGACATGAATACACGGTATTATGATGATTTTTTGGGAAAAACAAGATTGGGAATTCAGCTCAACCTCACCACTTCCACCGGGAAGTGGAATAAAATATCAATGGAAATGGGCGTTAAATAAAATGCAGAGATTTTCCCATTGGCATGGATGAGATCTCTGGTTATAATCACGCAAGAGACTCAACATATTTTGCTATAGTTCAAAATCTGTTGAGATTTCGGAGGGCAAAAATTCCCAATACTCTCCAAGAGGCGTCAAATGAAAGGACCGTGTGAAAGATGGCCAGCGAATACAGATACAAAAATTAGTTTGGAAATGGAAGTAAAATTTTTTTCAACGAGCCCTGACGTTATACAAATATATATATATAGAGTGAATATAGAGACGTATGTATATGTATATAGTTATTCATATACAAGTTATTAGACTTAATTTCTCTTGCCTCCATTTCCACACTGCTGGTCACCCACTTTAGGGCACTTATTTAATGGATTATTCAAGCGTACAATCTATGTGAACTTAAATTTGGGCAAATGCATTCAAGAATATACATACATATAGGTTTTGAATTTTTACTAGGGTAATTTCCCATCTATTTTAAACCAATCAAAAAGAGTACCTTGTTTACATACAAGCCTACCTTTACTTCAGTATTGCGGTCAAATCCCTCTGATGCATAAGTATAGCTTCAGATCTTGAAGGGGGATATTTAAGAGTGATTAAAAAATATCTCTGACACTCCTCACTTCCTCAATACAAGAGATGATTTGAAAAGTAAAGTGACACTCCCCCAGCCAAATCATTGAATGCTTCAAAGACCACTTCATCACATATTGGAGCATGAAGACTCTAATTAAATTTCACTCCGTATACGAACAGATGGGGAAATCAGGAATCAAAGGTGTATAAATGATGGATGTATCAACATGCAACCATCATTTAATCGGACTCAATTAAACCGCAAAGGCATGGTAATAAAACCAAAAATTACTCCATTTCCCCTGCAACTACCATGGAATGACGTTCCAGTGAATATCCAAACTGCCGACCAATTACACACTTAATGTTACTAAAGCTAATCGATCTGTAGAATTGTGTTGATCAGTTTCTTTTGTTGGGAATGTCCTCTTGAGTGCTCTCAAATTGCATTTCCTCAACACAGCAAAAATAAAAAAAAACAGAAGGGCCAGAGAAGAAAGCCACATGTTGTACACATTTCAGTCCTGGTACATGTCTGCATTTCCTTCACACTTGTTTAATGCCTCCATTAAGTTCTCACCACGTAGGTTAGAGCTAGTAGACACAATAGTCATTATATTACCAGAAACATGACAGTAAAGAAAGTGATTAGTACATATAGCTATGAATTTTTTCTCTTCACGAATCATGCACTCCTCTATAGTGTGAGCTGAAGAGATGCAGACATTCTCTCATTACGCAGTCAGTCATCTATCTCATCTCATCAGGGCACTTTCTTTTATGATCTTTTATAATCCATACATTAAGATACATAGCTGTCAAAGGAAGTTTTTGCACCAAACACCAATTTCATTCAACCGGTGAAGAAAATACAATGTGCGTGCTATTCATATGTACACATGGATATATGTTATATTTAAGACAATAGCTCAATTTTCTTCCCCAAATACGTGTGGGAAATCCAGGGATCCTTCCTTCTTGGAGAGTCACATCGTACATATTTTAAAAGATTTTTTTTGTTAGAAAATAAAGAATCACACGTCCCACGCTTTATATTTGGGCTTCACACAATAGTACAAATGCCATTGTTAATCGGAGGATAAGAGTCCCATTAAGCAATTGTAGTAGGAAGTAAAATTGTAAAATCAATCAGTCTTTAAGTTGTGGATGCGGATGTGACGTTAATTATCTATTTTTTTTTTGTTAGAATCCATTTAGGAAACAAAAACTGGGGCGGATCCAAGACAGCTTTATAAATGTATATGTATACAAATATGGCAGCCGGAGAGTTCTGGTATTTCGTATAGGCTGAATCATGTTACAACCAAATCAGACCTAATCTCCAGAGGGTACTTGTTTACACCATGTTTTTCCCCCTAAAAATGTGCATTCATAAATACGTCAGTGCCTGGTTCAGGAGAGAAGCCTTCAGGATGCCTATGAAAAATACGGAAAGCATTATTGTCAGCCTTTGTAAAAGACTGCAGCTCAAGCGGCATTGTTTTCAACAAACTGACATCTTCTATGTATGTCACGTGAAAAAGGAGTATCTTTCTACTTTCTACATTAACCCATAACTAGGAGCAAACATGAATAACATTTGCAGCACTGCCTCCTTCCTAGTATAACGTACAGTATTTTACACAAATATCCTTTAATAATTCCTTTTCAACCTCTCGGCTCCTTTGTGTACATGCGTGCCTGTCAGTTTCTGTCAAATATTCATTAAAAAGTCCTTTTTTTTTGCATTTGCACATTTCTTCCACTAAAATCCACTCAACTGCATCAAAAAGGAGCACGACCGTACAAATACATTAAACGTTTTTTTTTCGCTGGTGGGAAAAGGGTAAATCCGGTGTAAAACGTGTGATTTTGTTCCGAGAATTGAATCAACTACGATGCATATCACGTCTGATCTCTCATGTGTTTGCGCACACGCAGAAATACACTGAAATATTAATGGAAAGGAACGGAATCTTCCGGGAAGCATTTTTCTCTATTTAGGGGCGGAATCGATTTATATCTGTGAACTCCCATGAAAGGAGAAAATTAGGGTTAATTAATTAGCGCGGCCACAACAAAGTACAGGAAGATATTCAATAATATAATATTCAAAGACCACAATATGTGCTTTTGAAATAATGTCTTCCTCTCTCATTTATTTGTGGAACCAGCATTAAAGCTTGAGACACAAAGGACCCTGTCAACTACGAAATCTCCTTCGCACATTTGTCACTTCCCCAAAAGCATCTTCCCCTATTTAACTCATCCCCACACTTTCTTCACCTCATTGCTGACATCACCCTTTTGGTATTAGGAAAGGTAAAGTCATTTGCCGGCCCCTAAAACAACTCGACTTTGGCCCTCATTGAAAAAAAAAACAGTGTATACACGGGCAAGCACAAACTATCGTGGCATCGTCGAGGAATGCGGAGCAATTGCATCGCAGTTATTATGACAGCGGAGCATTTGCATAGTTAATGGATGGAGTGGAATTTTAGTGGAGGGAAATACCCTGTAGAAGAGGGATTGAAACAAGTAGATGGGAGCATGTTCAAGTAATTACTCTCTGCATACACACGAGAAAGCGGGGAAGATGATTAAACAAGTACTACTACAGGAGAGGAATAGGAGGGAGTCAAAATAAGTAAATTAGAAATGTCTAACGGATCCACTGCAACGCTCACGTCTCTCATCTCCTCCAACAACATCGGCAAATGATGATGTCTTCTGATGCAGGCGGATACTATACGGAGGGCATAAGGAAAGACAAGAGGATCTTTCCATTCCCTGCTCTTCGAAACTGCTTTTTAAAACGTCCATGATGCCTTCATACTATTACGGAGGTACTCACGTAGAAATCCCGTTAGCCTCCACCACGACGAGCTACCAAGTCAAACAAGTCGAAAGGAGCCACATGCATACATGTTTATACAGGAGAAACCACAGGTCTTTTAAGAGATCATTATGTCTGCGTACAAAAAAGTTTCGTTCGACTCTTGTGTCTTCATTTTTTTTTTTTTTTTTGTATGTATCATTCACAGGTTGACTCATACGGCAATTCACACCGGGAATTGTTTGGCAGAGCCGCTGAAGACCCATTCCCTGTGCCATATTGTAAACTCGTATCTCGTAACATCCTAATCTTTACCTCTTTCGACAACCTATAGAACAACCTGATTATCACTCTGAGAAGGAAGGAGGAAAAATAGGAGGAGAAATAAGGGAAAAATACGATTGTATATGTATATAGTTATGTAATAAAATGGGAGCAGGGAATACGCAGAAAGTTTATCATTTGTTGTCGTCGGGGATTTTTCAATTACAGTGACGGTTCCTCCTGGGGAATCGAATATGGGTTAGGCGGAAGACTAAGATGTTCAAACTTGAAAGTCTTTTATGTATATAATTCACAGCTTGTTGTGAACACAAATTGTGTTGCATTTCTTTCAAAAGTGATAATTACCTTGGTTTCATTTGCGAAAGGGCAAACGTGCGTAATACAATTTGACATTTGCTCTGCAAGTATTTTACACACATACAGATAGGTACTAGATGCCCATGGGAAATTCTGATATGTGTACGTTGAGACACATATACGTAGATGTCACAAAATCCTACTGAAACGCTATTGATGACTGGAATAATAAAACACATACATATTATAATCTAAATACATATTATATAAAAATAATTCCATCCACTAGAAAAATGGGGAAGTTAAGCCAAATTTATGTACAACAAAGATGGTCAGACGAATATTTATATTAAATGAATATTTAATATAATAAACGCTTAAGAGACTCAAGAGTGGACAGAAAGGCCAATGCTGAATTTAATAATCATATGACAATCCCATGTACGGTACGTTGGGGCTACAGCTACGGTAAGAGTTGGGGCTAATGAGAGCTGGTCACAGAATTTGCGTGTTTACATTAGGTACTTCACAAATAATTTACGCCCCTCCGCAAACGGTTTAACAAAATTCATTAGTGCCAACGATTATGCCTTAATTCATAGCACAAATTAAATCTTCATACAACGTACATGCGTAAGCATGTACCTCTGTAGTTTTTGCGTAACTGCGTGAGTACCTTCTTCCTGCAGATTTGCGATGGAGAACCACGCTGAAGTACATCATCCTATGCTGTTATTATTACAAAGTAAGGCAATCAACAATGCTCAGTACGAAAGGGTTCATTTAAATGGCTGAGATACAGGAAGTTTGTATATTATATACGAGACATGTGGCCATTGCGGAGGTAAACACATTTGTTTCAGAACAGAAAAGCAAGCACAAGTACAAGCTGCAGTCAAAATGCATAACTTGTAGACGTATGCGTATCTGCATTTTCTCTGTAAATAAAAACTATATTATAAATGAGACATAAATAGCAGTGATGCAAGTTAAATTATACAAGACATGCATGTGTATACAATATGTGTGAAAACAGAATATGAAGGCAGACTTCTGGAGAAGGAAATGAGGATAATTTTTGGATGTGGTGGGGAGATATAAACGAAAGTGTAACGCTCTGTTTGACATTTGTATTGCATTCTACTCGAACCAAAGTTGGTGCTAGGTCTCAAGGAGTAAAAATAAAAAGACATGTCAGCACAGATTTTTTCATTCTTACATATCCGTTCAAAGTTGTGGAAAGTCCTATTGTTTAAGGTTACCAATATTTTTTAGACCAATTACTATAGATACAAGCTGCAATAATAAAAAAAAACACAATAGGCTTTTGTGCTGTTGGGATTTAAAAATGCCGATGTACGTACATACGTGACTTATCTTATATTTCATTCAATTATTTCCATTTAAATTCACCTTTGAACATGACAACATGCGGGGCTCAAATCTGACCTATGAGCGATGTCTGTAGCGAACTCGCTTTAAAATATCACTTTGAGTCAGCCTTTTTTCTCCCTCATCATTATTAATTATTGCCTTTTTTCGTGACCATTGCGCCAGGTGCATATCAGAGTACACCAATAGTTGACTGACAGCCTTAGCAGCTTAGTAGCACGTTTCAATTGCGTAGAAATTTCATGAAAAAGTAATTGCACACGAGAAAAATGCAAATCCAGACTAGAACGCCATGTAATGATTCGTGATATTCAGTATTGAAAAACTAATTGAAGAATGAACTTCACCTTTCATTAACGTATATTGTACCGATTACGAAAAATTTCTCGGCACAATATCCACAAATCTGGTGAGGAGTTTTTAGCTGGTTAATGTCATACCTGAAGAGAATTGCAATATATTTGAAAATGTTTGTATAGACACCGAAGAGAAACAAATGAAGGACCTAATAGTTTCAATAATTCAAATTCCTACTAGTCTTGCTTCAAATCATGGGATTATGGATTGTTGTGACTTTTGATCTGTAATAGATAAAGGAATTGGGAATTGTTGCGCGAACGTTCGGCAGTGAACCTTGGATCCCGTAAAGTTGGAAATTATTTACGATCCAATGGCCTTCCGCTCTGCAACAACTTCCGGAATACTATTTTGTTGGATATGTACAAGTCCTACGCTATTTTGCGTGGTTGTAACCTGCCTTTAATTTGGTTGGAAGCACATCTCAATGCAAGATTTGGTAAGAACTGATAATGGGATGCTGTCTAGTTACGAAAATGATTAAGGATAGGGGAAAGTGGAGCTTCCAAATATTGATTGTAGAAGCAGGGTGAACATGTGTTATTGTTTGTCCCTTTAAAAAAAAGCATCCAGCTTCGAAAATTGGAGTAATAGTTAGACGAAAGGTTTGTTCTACTACACATATCTCCGCGCGTGACATGTTTGGCAATGCCTCATATAGGTAATGGGATTTTCCGCACCTCATTAACCGAGTTTCAAGAGGAAAATATCAATAATCCAATTACCAAACAAAAATAAACAGTAGTTGGGGACGAATAACAATCAAGTTGAACAAATAAAGTTTGCACTTCTGATCACAAAGTTCGCTCAGCTTGCTGTGGGGATGTGCACACGGCACTTCCCTCTCATTGTGTTAAGCAAACACATGGGTGTACAAACAGAGAAATTAGCACAAGGACCATCCCCGTCCGACCTGTTTCTTTCAAAGGTCATGCAAATGTCACATGCACTTAATTGGGTCCTTTGCGGAAGAGAATCCTCATGTTGAACCAAAGCACTAAATATGTCATGTCTGTTACGAAAGCGTTTGAAAAAGAAGAAATGGACTTCTGCTCTAAAGAAGTGACTACACAGGAGGTAACAATAAGGGTAATCACATTGTACAATAAATAGAATTGTTGGCGAGTGGTCAAAAAAAAAAGCATCATAGCGATTTGTGTGGATGATCGGGATTGCGTGTTGTCTGATGACGATTACGAGGAACTGGTTGTTCAAGCAAAATTTGCTCCTCTCACCCTCTAATGGGTTAACAGACAATGAAACGCAATATTTTAATTGCTTCTAATAACCAGAATTTATGACTACAAACAAATATCCCCGCAAGTTCCGAGGAAGTACCATGTTACTGGATTGCATGAAGCATCCACCATGCTTTGGCAAGTTTGTCTAACCTAGAACTTGGCCAACAATAAAAATATTTCTGCCCACACATTTTATTACCTATTGGCGAGACAGTACACATACGTGCTCTTCATTAGGTGAATTTTCCGGGAAATATTTGTCGTATTTTTATTAGTCATTGGAACCTTCGTGCAGTAGCCAGTGATTCACCTTGTGTAAATATATGTACACACTTTGTGTGTAAAAATGTAAATAACCGCACAAGTTTTCCTAAACGTCCCACAAAAGTTTGTGTGAATGAATCCTTTTTCTAAACGACACTTAAAATGTATTCATAAGTGTTTTCTATGTGCCTAGTTGTAGTAACCACGAGGGCAATGTATTCCTCCACAATTAGCTCTCACGTACAATAAAAATACAATCATAACTCCGTCAATCCTTTTTCCATATTTAGACTTACAGTCAAAACCTACGCTCTTTGAATACTTTCCTTTAGAAAGGCTTCATTCCTTATTGCAAGTTGCCCATTAAAAAATAATAATAATAAAATGCAACTACCACACATTTCTTGAGCTCCAAAGATTTGAGAAAAATGACTTACCTCGTCAAAAAATTTTGAAAATCCACTCCTGTAAGAAAAAAAAAACTTTTGTCACTTCCCAAGCAAAATTTACTGCTACTCGTTCATCACTGGGAGAATTCCAAAAAGGCTTTCCCCATACGGGGGAAATGATAAATGAGGAACGGAGGAGAAGTAGTTGTAATCACAATTTTACAACTGAAAACTCCATTTGTATTAAAAAATATTTAACCACTCACTCAAACATTGGAGGACCAAGAGGTGTACATATATATTTTCACAGGAAAAAATGATACTGTTCCCTTAAAGAAAGTGGTTAAAAATTTATAAAGAGACAAATTTAGAAAAAAACAAAACAAAAACAGCAGAGTGAGAGAGGGAGAAAAGCCTGTACAGTATTAAGGCTGTTGACGAAGGCACATAACTGACTGGTGATTGCTGCAAAAGGATAATAAAGCAACCATGTGAATCAAAGGGGAAGCAGGGGTGAGTTGGAAAAAATGTTTGGGCTCAAACATGCTTCCATTGTTACGAGGAATAAAGCCTTTAGGGTGGTAAAGGGGTCTGTACGGAGGCGTTATACAGGCTATATCCTAGCACATTCCCTATGTGTATGCATAGGAATAGTTTTTTTTTTTTTTGTAAATTTACAGTTTATCTCCACAATGGATTTTTGCAGTCACTGCAACAAACCAACATCGCCAACATGCCATGGGAGGAGGTCATTCTTGTGCAGAAGAGACATTGTATATATAGCTATAGCTAAAATAAAATACTGTATACAAGAAAAAAGTTTTTCCTCTTTCGTTCTGCCTTCATGATCACAATCAGCTCACACAAATATACACTCTCACAATGGAAATTCATTGTAAGTCATTCGCACGTTCTTCGTAGATGAGAAATAATTAATTCCCTTACCTCCTGCTGGAAAATAACCTGAAAAACAAAAGGCTTTCTGGGGCTGACGCTCTAAAAATACCTTGATTTACGACAAAAACTTCTTTCCTGCACTTTTTAGCTAAAAATAATGGAATTGCTACGGAAAAAACATTGAGCGTATTTTAGGGGTTCAATTGACAACGTTTTGGCTTTCCTTATGATTTCCTTTATTTTGCTTTGCAAAAATCTGAAAAACTAACATAAATAGAAACTTGTATTTTCCAAATTAAACATTTTGTTGATGCTTTCAAGGGCATTTTATAAACCGTCATATGCCTCAAGTTTATTATAGCAATTTAATAGAAGCATAGTTTAATTAGAAGCATTTCCTTTGCGGTAGGGCACTTTGGAGCGATCTACGTATGTATTTCCAGGATAAAGGTATTTCATATTAATTAAAATATTTAAAGCCCGCTTAGTCATGAATAGGAATCCCAGTCACCTGTCAGCCTTCAATGGTGGATAAAGCAAAAGAGGAAGTCAGGTTTAATTGGAAAAATGCTGGATTAAATGTATGGCCAGAAGGACAGCACATTTTTTTTTGCTGTTTTTTCCTGAACAATTGTACGAATCCCTATACAGACACAACGTTTGCTGTCAATGTCAAGGAGAATTAAATAATTCAATGGCTGTAATCGATTTCATTCGTAATTTGTTGTAACTGCTTGGTAAAAAAAATTCCGCCATGGAATTTGTATATTGGAAATGGATGTTCTAATTGCAATTTTTTTTCCACATTGTGCAGCATAATTAGATGGCAAAAAAATACGGAAAACAAATATGCAGCAGTACCAATTATTTTGAAGCTTATCCTTGCCACAATATCAGCGAGATTCCCTCAGTCCCACGCGAAAGATAAAACATAATGTTTATCCCATTACTTTCATTTTGCAAGCCTGCAAAAATCTTTTTCGATTCCACAAAGAATTTAATTCAATTAAAATTGAATTCGCATTGAGTCCATTATCTCGCATTTCAAATTGTTTTCCGCAGCATTTGATGCCTTGAACAATTCTGATACCACTGTAATCCAAAATGATTGCAGGGATTTTCTAATTCGATTTCCTCCTGAAGATTGTGCTGATAAAATTACAGTGAAATGTATTTTATGTCAGTACGTAAAAATGGAAGAGGATTCCAAGCGGTTTGGACGAGGAAATGTTTGCATCGAATTCCCCCAATTTTCGTTCCAGGGCAAAAATTTTGCTTCACTTGTCTTTGTGGCTACAGAGTTTGTCCAAGGCTTTTCGACTCCAGGATTATCAGCTGTGCGAAGGCAATACGGGCAAATAAATATGTATACAATCGGGGAATAAAAACGAGCTTCCCACCCGAATCGACGAGTCCTTCCGACTCCCGCTAAAGACACTGCATGAGCTCCAAGAAAAAATCGATACATGCAATCAAAATCTTCTACATACATGCAGACCTCCTGAAAGATCTGCACTTGCGAATTTATCTTCGCCCCACAAATCCCACTTTTTTGCGTGATTTCTACAAAGTGCTAAAACAACGAATTAACTCTGTTTTGCTGTCAACTTAAAATTTTTTTTTTTGGATAAAATCCCACATAACAACCACTCTTAAATCAATTAGTCCTTTTCTTCCGTGGTAATTCCAACCATGAAGAGGCAGAACGTCCGAACTTTGAGCTTAGTTGTAACCACATTTACTTACTTGTTGGTTGGAGCCGCAGTTTTTGACTATCTAGAGTCGAAGACAGAATCAAAGAGGACGGTTGTTCTACTTGGTAAAATTTTGTTGTTGTTGACAACTGTTCATAATGTCAATGAATACATTTATAGACTTCCAAGCTGGTAATTGTTAATGGTGATTCACAGAATTGCAGAGGGACCTTATGGACAAGTATAACATCAGCCAGGAAGATTATGTTTGGATAGAACAAATGGTGATAGAGACTACACCTCATAAAGCAGGACCTCAGTGGAAGTTTGCTGGAGCGTTTTATTTTGCAACTGTCGTTTTGGCCATGATTGGTAAAGCCAACTTACACATACCAGCTGCTACTGAAATTTCCTTCGGGTGAGCAAAGAAAATGTACGTTTTAAACTATAATTGTCATGATTACTTGCACAATCAAGGTTACGGACACTCAACGCCGTCGACGGTGGGAGGGAAAGCCTTTTGCATGATGTACGCTGCTGTTGGAATTCCTCTGGGCATCGTGATGTTCCAAAGTATTGGTGAGCGGCTGAATAAGGGCGCATCCATTATTATCAAACGCGTCAAAGTGCTAATCAAATGCAAGAAGACGGAAGCGACAGAGGTAATCCTGGGCTGATGTTTTTGATTAAGGAATAAACGTCAAATGATTGAATCACAATTTGAGCTAAAGCAATACCAATGTCGTTGTAGTTGAACTTGATGATGGCCACGGCAATGTTGAGCACCATTATAATGACCACTGGCGCAGCTGTTTTCTCCCGCTACGAAGGTTGGAGCTATTTCGACGCATTTTATTACTGTTTCATCACATTGACTACCATTGGATTCGGTGACTACGTGGCTTTGCAGGTGCTTACAATTCTTATTTGTTTAAAAAAGAATAATAAATGTTACTCAAAATTAAAGTGATCACAGTATGTGAATTATAACCCCCCAAAAAAACTGTGTTCCATCTGGTTGTAGAATGACAATGCCCTTCAACTCAATCCTGGCTACATGGCACTGAGTGTGGTTTTCATTCTCTTTGGACTTGCCGTTGTTGCTTCCAGTATAAATATTTTAGTACTTCGTTTTATGACCATGTGAGTACCACGTTTCCTTCCGTATTGACTCTTTTCGTTGAAGCAATTTACATAATATGTATAGATATTTACTTTTTATTGGTAAGTATTACAAATGTTGATAATAATGTTGGGAATAATTCTCCTGCGCAGGCAATCCGAGGAGATGCAAAGGGAAGACACAGAGCTGGGACCGGTGAGCCAAAATGTTGTGACTGTGGATGGGGAAATTATGACTCCTACTGGGAAGCTTTTGCAATCCCAGGAGTATAAACAAAGCCAAAGCGATCGAGTTTCAGTTTGTTCTTGCACCTGCTACCCACGATACGTAAGTTTTTCATTTAAATCCATCTCCTTTCCACAAAGCAACAAACTTCCATAAACTCTAGAATAATTCAATGTGTCATGTTCTGTAGACGGATATTCATAGTCTGTACAAGAGGAAGAAAAGTCGATCTAGTCGAATTTACAAATATGACACAAGTGGAACGGAGGAAGAACTCTACAGTAATGAAAACATACCTGCCATCATTGATAAAAGAGCGTCAGTGTGACACTTTGACCATAACTTTCGCATTTTGAAAATCATCCTTCAATATGTCGCCAAATTCACCTTATGTCTTTTGTGGTACTCATCACTGGTACCGGTTTCATGTGCTTGTGTACAAACAGATCACAGTTTGACTATTCACCACGAAATGTTTTCCTATAGAATTAAAAAATTCACAAAATATTTGGTGATCTAAACAGTGCATAAAACATTAAATCCAGATTTTATTTGGGAATGACTGCACTTCGAAGGACTCATCAGTCACGTCTTAAATTTACGTATACACAAATAAAACACACTTTATTTGCGCACAGGAGAAATGAAGAAACAACAATTTTGATTAAAGTTAGAAACAGAAATGGGCATGTTACTATTACGAAGCCTTCAGGATACTTGTGACAACAAAATCCTGAGAGAACTTTAATTATGCATCCTTTATGCGACAATTCCTACAAAACAATCATTCATACTGACACACGCTGCAAGGGACAGAGAATTTTGTTTTTCCATTTCTCTTTTCATTTTATTGAACAAAAATAAACGATTTCAAGTACTGAAGTTCGAGAAAGACAATTTAATTATTACATTCCTGACTTCCTGCTTGTTTGCGTAACATACGCCAATATTTAACGAGCTAATTTACAAGTAGCCTCGGCTTTTTGACAACTTTATGCACCGTTCCTCGGTTTCCAACCTAGTTTTACAATCTCTGTATCAGGATAGAAGAAGCACCCCCACCTCCATTGCAAATAGCAGCAACGCCATACTCTCCTGCTTTCAATGCATGACAAAGGTGTACAACTATTCTCGCTCCAGACATTCTGTAACCACAAAAGAAAGTATTAGAAATTTCTTTCCGACATATAATAGTCACACGAAGTTCATCTTATGTCTATAGCTCACCCAATCGGATGACCTAATGAAACGGCTCCGCCATGGATATTAACTTTTGAAGGATCAAGATTCAGGATTTTGATATTAGCTAGGACCACTACACTGAAAGCTTCATTGATTTCCCAGAGAGCTACGTCATCTTTATTAACTCCACATTTTGGAAGCAACTGTGTGGCAAAAATAATTAATTAAACATACATTCAGGGATTACATAGAGAGGGGCGAGGGTAATCTGGCCGGACCCCGGCAGTACAATTTAGGGCCTGAAGCAGGTCCATAGGGAAATTTTGCACTTTATTTAGGGGCTGAGCACTATTTTTCTATGATTTAACCCCTGCGACACATATTAACAAGAAAAAGGTATTTTATTTAAAAAAGAAATGTGTGCAAAATCGTACTTTTTCAATTGCAAGGGCTGGTGCAGTGGAAAAATCAATAGGTTCTGCAGCAGCATCAGCATAACCAATTATTCTAGCCAATGGTTTTTTGCCAATTTTGTTAACTAAAGAACTTGAAGCCAAAACCAGAGCAGCAGCACCATCATTTAGAGTGGAAGCGTTACCTGCCGTGACTGAGCCACCTTCTTTCTGCAAATAACATACACAGATGAAAAATTGAATCAATTTTCCGCGTTGCTAGCACCTAGTAAAATTATTCCAAAATGTTTTACCTGAAAGACAGTAGCGAGCTTCCGAAATTTATCAAAATTCACGCGTTTATACTCTTCATCTTCTCCAATGACGACCTCAGGCTGTTTACCGCGTACAATCGAAATCGGAACAATTTCTTTTTTAAAAGCTTTAGTCTCATATGCTTCAGCACTCCGCTTGTAGCTTCCCATCCCGTACTCATCTTGTTCGTCTCTTGAAATGCCATACTTTTTGGCTGTATGCTCTGCGCAATTTCCCATATGAATTCGACTGTAGGCGTCCGTCAGTCCATCTGCGACGATTCCATCCTGTAATAACAAGACACGTTATTGTTCATAAACAATAATAACGCCGTTCAATAAATGACGCTGCAGCAATAAAAATAATTCGAATGATTCAGGGTGTAGACGAACAAGAAAAGAACATATTCTAACCCTCAGGTGAACCCCTCCATACGGCGAATCTCCTCTGAGCATGTAATACGGCACATTTGACATAGATTCCATCCCACCAGCAACCATGAGACTCTGATCATCACATTTAAGACTCTGTGCAGCCATCATAATCGCTTTCATCCCCGATGCACATACCTTATTGACCGTTGTGCAAGGAGTTGTATTTAAAAGACCTGAAACCATCGAAATTAGTCTATTAGTGCACAGACGTATCACAAGACAAATATGATGGATGTGCCTTTCAAATTGTGTGTACATTTCTAATTGCTCTTACCCGCTCCTAATGCGGCCTGCCTCGCAGGAGCTTGACCCAATGCAGCTTGGCACACATTGCCCATGTAAACTTCTTGGATTTCCGTGTCATCAATGCCACTTGCCTTCACAGCAGCCTACAAAAAAAAAACGAAAAAAAAAATCACCTAGATAAAAATTAATCTTGGGACAAGAAACTGAACAGTAAAGATAAATATTCCATATGAAGATAGAATAATTGCAAGATCTCAAAGCCGGGTAATTAACCAATACAGTAATTGATTAATTTCCACGTAATATGACCTTGACTACAACCTTGTGCTTCACCTTGACAAGTGTGCAATTGGACTTTACCTTGATAGCATGTGCTCCCAGTTTCGGGGCAGGTACGGGAGCCAGATTACTCCGGAATGACCCGATCGGAGTTCGAACTGCGCTTAAAATCACCGCCTCCTGTGACCTGCAAACACTACTGTGACTCAAGTACCGGCTTGGGACACGGCAGGATCTTAAAAACAGAAATTTGCTTCCAATTGAAACCATTTTGCTGAGTAGTTCTTTCCTTGCAAAGTATCAATGCACAACTTTGAATCCTATACGGAAGTTATTTGATCAAAAAATCAAGATTTCAGTGGCAGGGATTTCACCCCAGCAAGTTATCACGCCACGAATTCCCTGAACCTTCACCGTTCAAGTAATTGTAATTAAAATAATATGATAGGGTAAAGAATCTGCGAATTGCAATTCTGCAAGATTTTTTGCCTTTGGATGATACTGGCATACAGAAGCACAAGAGACGTAAGTGCCTCGTAATATAGCAAGAATGTATATTTCCTCCTGATATTGCTATATTATCATCAGGGATGAGGTGCTAGGTCCAAATTTCCTGAACAGAGGACTTGAAACAAGGATTGCTACGCCTGCCTCCAGCATTACCTTCAAGCATAAAAATAAGAAATTTGAAGCTCTGAAATACTCACGTCTGAGGACGTTTCGAGGCTTTTTACCGGAGTTCCCTTCTTCTTTCATTGCCCAAAGTATCAGGTATAGTATCAGGATATTATTAGGTATGTGGTATATCCCCAGACCAAAAAACAACCAATAAATAATTATGGGATAAACAACGAATTGGAATAAAATTTAAAAAAAAAAAATAGTCGGAAATAGTCACCTGTCGGTTGCTGTCTATTACCATTACCTAACAATCTACAATAGATATAACCATCACCTTTGACCCGCCACAGGGCACAAAAATGGCTTGTATTTATTCATAATCATTATCAATTTCATTATTAGCAAATTTTGCTAAAATTTGATTTATTGTACGTCAAAAAGTGGACATTTTCCCATATTTTGATGATACATAATTGAAAAGGTTAAGTAGGATGAATGGCCTTGAATGCAGGAATTCCTGGCCGAACTGCACAGGTTTTAAGTTCAGAAAACAAAATGATCATTAATCCTCAGAAGACCGTAGTTAAGAAAAAGTTGAGAAAAATGTTCTTGGAATTCAAGCAAAAAATAGTTTAGTGGCTTAAGTGTCGTTTTGAGTGGGAAAACTCTAATTGTTGTAGATAAAAAGGTTAATCTTCTGAGCGTAATTGTAAATAACAGAGTAAATTGGAGTGACAACGTGAAAACTTGCGTAAAAAATTGCAATAAAAAAAAGTATAGTTACAGTGGAGTCTCTCTATAACGGCATCCAAGGGAACCCAAAATTTTGCTGTTATGGAGAACACAATTATTATGTATTCTATGTACAAGGTACTGCGAATTTCATGACGTTATTGAGAACATGCTGTTATAAGGGGTGCTGTTATGGAGAGACCCCAGTGTAGTATGTATAGCTTCTTCATCGGCTAAAAAGATTCGGATTTTCGGCCCAAGATCTTTTCAAAGTGGATAGTGCTTATATTCGACCGCAATTAGGATTAAATTCTCCACTATCGTGTACTAACATCACTAGAAAACCAATTGTTATCTCTGCTATAACAACAAGAACATTAATGTCAGAAGAAAAGATCTGCTGATCGAATTTGCGAAAAAAATGCGAAAAATATGTAAATCAAAATGTCAAGGGTTTTTGCAGAAAATTCGTGTGTTCTATGAGCCGTTAGCCCTATCTCCAAATTTCAATAGGTTTACATACCCCCCCCTCCCCCGTAGATCCGTAATGCCCGCGAGATCTGAGATGACTGCAAATCCGTCTCATTCATTTTTTTTCGCACATCTCTTGCTAGGTTCGCCCTGTTTTCTCACTTTCTTCGCTAAACTCATCCATTTTTCCAGCATTCTTGACATTTCACCTCAGAAGAAGAGAGGGAAACAGACGTGATATAAATGGAAGTGAGAGGCAGGCACGACAAAAAAGGCGGCACATGCGGCGTCTACGGAAGAAAGGAAAATGTGAGAGACGAGCAAAATAAACATAGAGAAAGGGAGAAAATTGGGCGAGAGTAGCGAGGACCACGGGTTCCCAGGCGGTCACTAAATTTTAATACGGATTTGCCCGAAAAACGTTGTCGAGCAAAATCTAAATTTTCAATAATCTTTTTCGTATAACAAAACCGTGACTGGTTTTTAGAAATTCCATATAATGCACAAAACCCTGAATTCGAGTTTTTTACCCGAGAATGCATTTCAACTCAGTTTGGATAGTAGAGCTACTTTGTATTATATTGTGTAGTCTAGTACAAAGAGTAAAACCCAGAATTTTGGTTAAAAAATAGCATTATTTCTGCATCTCTAAACACGTAATTGAGTTGATTCTGAGATATTCCGGCGAGTTGATTTTTGGTTCTGATTCTAAATAAAACTATGTTACATACATATACAGACAAGATGTCAATAAGCCAACTGTTGTATTTATTGTTTCTGCGTGAAAACTTCGTTTTATTCGTTTAAACCGCAACACAAACAACAACCAAACGCACTGTACAACAAATGTGTAACATTCCAAATGTGCTGGGTAATAACAGGTACTGTTTTAAATAATATACATACCTGAGTAGGTACATGAATAGTACGACGAAAACAACTATCAATATAGAAAGAAACGGAATGACGCATGCAGCAATGAACTGCAGAACTCCGAAATACGTAGAAATGGTAGAAAAAACTGGGTAAATTCAGTCCATGACAACAAATACTGACGATTCCAGCGGTAAGTTTTATTCTCATATGACAGAGGTAAATTAAAAACCAGAACGACGGGAACCTCCTCTGCTACTTCGTGCTCGACTTCCCCTTCCACCTCTGGCAGTTGGCTTCGGAGCGGCTCCGCGAGCACCTCGACTACCGCGTCCTCGACCTCGGCCTTTTGAGACAGCTAAGGGTTCTTCATCTGAATCAGATGCCTCGATTTGAACTTCCTCAACCTTGTAAAAATAAATACGAAACTGATGAGTTGACACCATCGTTAAATAAATGTGTTTCTTCAAAGGTCAATGTAGTATTGACAATAAATTGTATGGAATTATAAAAACCAATCATAGTTTACCTCGTCGTCGTCGTCGTCAAAAGTAGCTGCTCGACGACCATTTCTACTTACGATAACCTCCACTTCATCTTCACCCATCGGGTCATCAGCACACATGACGGATCCGCTTCCATTCTGCCTGCTTAGCTGGTTCAAGACGCGTCTGGTGTCTTCTTCCTCTTCGTCTGCGACTGCATTTCGCGCGTCTCTTAATTCTTCTAAGAGATCATCGATGTTATCCTTGGTGACCTGTTTTGATATCAAATGCTTCACGGTTTTGTTGATTTGGTGACTGCAAAATAAAATCATATACATCTTGGCACCTCGGCAAATCGAAATAACAAAAGTAGTAATAGTCTTACTCAACGAGAAGTGAAATGGCATCTTTATCATTTTTGTCCACACAAGATTTGACTGCTTCCGTCAGACCTTTTTCGGAGAGCACTTCTAACATCTTATCCTTTTCATTATTTCTTCTACCTTCCGTGAAAAACGCTTCTACAATTTCCTCCACATGTCCTTCCAAGTCATGATCTTCTTCAGCTAGGATCATTTCATCTATGTCTCCCACATCTAAATTTCCCATTTTCTCTCCTCTCTTGACACACTTTTTAAAATCGACGATATCATCATTGGCGATTTTGCCGCAAAATTTTTGTGCAAATCTGACGCCATTGAATATTTCACTTTCATCTGAATAGCCAATGCGGACTCTGATTAGAGGAAGATCTGGTTGTTTTGGATGACCAGTTAATTTCTCACACGCATCGGTGATCATTTGATTTACCTTTGCGTGAATGTACGTCTCCAAATATTTATCTGGGTCTTGATCGTTTGTAATTCCTGTGAGAATGTCGGTTGTGTAAAAATCTTGTATCAAAAATGGTCTAACAGTCTCCAAAGGCCTTTTCTCTATTTTAAAATTCTTGCGATTTATATGAAGAATTCCCACGCATTTAGGTACTGATTCTCCTGGTGCTAATGAGGTTGCAACGGAACTACCCGGCTGCGAAATACGACATATCTTGCTTTCATTATCTATTCCACCAATCACCTGGTCCTCTGTTTCAATTCGGCATTCGTGTTCATGTCCCCATATGATTAAATTCAAAAAAGAAGGGAAAAAGTTAGGCGGAATGTAATTCGTTGGTCCGTGTTTGGCCCGATTTTGATGAAGAACAAAAACGTTAAACCAATCGTCCAAACATTTTGCTTCTCTCATAAACCTGACTTTCTTGTCGCGGAAAAGCCGGAACAATCGTTCGTCCTTCATTGATCCCAAACCATAAAGTGACAGGTACGTGTCCCCTTTTTTAAGAAGCACAGGAGCTATTTCCACCTGATTTAAGTCATCATACATTCCAAAATGATTTAATAAACCCGCTGATGCTAAGTAGTCAACGGCACTGGTTTTCTTGTTTCCCAAAGGATCGTCGTGATTTCCATGAATCGTGAATATAGGCATACCAATGTTCATGTGCTCACTATAGAAGTTCACGGTAGGATTTTCCAAGGATCTGAAATCTTTTTCTGGTGCACCAAGGTACTCAAAAGCTACTGGTCTGTGGATTAAAAACAGTAAACAGAACAGCATGAAGTCCCGTGCGTATATTGTTTTACTGAGCCACGTAATCATACAATGTCAATCATGATTAGAAATACTTACTTATCTCCGAGGACGAAATTATGAAGAATGTCAAACGTTCTCTTTAGGGTAGCAGGCTTTGGCTTGTTTTCATGAAATAAATCTCCCCCCAGCAAAACGAAATCAACCTCTTCATCCTTAGCTATTTGCAGTATCTCCTCGAAAGAGTTGAAGCTGTCATTCTCTGAAATGCATTTTATTGTATTTTGCTCTTATTCAAATGAAAGATTATGGCTTGACGGAGTGATGAAACGAAAAGAGCTTAAATAGTCAGGGAAACTAACTGAATGGGACACACTGCTGAGAATTGCATAGCCAACCACTAGCTAGTGTGTAATAATTTTTTAATCGCTAAACAATGTAAGCAGAGCTTTAATTATACATCAAGCAGATGTTAGCTGTAAAATGCAATGACAAGCACATTTAGATTATATGCAACAAAAAGTTACGAGGACGTTTCAATTTCAAAAGGTGATTGTTGGACATACACATGTACACGCTGAGTATACATTCTCCTATTCTTCGTCGTAATGCGAGAACACATGACGTCAATACCGGACAATCGGGAGGATTGAGCTGGCTTGCGAAATGCAGGCACCCAAATGTGTGTTAATACAACACAAACCCATAAAGTATTTTAATAATGATGGTTTATGTATCTCAAAGGGTTTAAACTTAAGCAACAAAACAAGCTTGAAAGGCAAGGTCATTTCAATTTAGCATCATGCACCATTTACATTGGTTGAATTAACCCAATGAAACTTGCCTCTAATAAATACATCATGAAAGCACTTCAATATCAGGTCTTAAATTGGTAATATAGCTTACATGAAGTCGCATATGCTAGTAGCAAGCTTCTTAGCCATTGTACTGTAACAGTGAAAACGGTCTAACGTCATTTAAGGTACGGGAAACAACAAATTTATTCAACTTGTGTGGAAATGGGAAGTGCGCCACGTTTAATCATCATGTGTTTAATAATCAGATGTCATGAGTTACTAAAAAGAAACTACAATATTTTTGCAATTGGTTCCATTAATTCGACTTTAGACAAATTCTATGACCAGTGTTAAGACAGCAATGTCTATAAAAGCAGGATAATACCACGAACGAAGTAGTTTGTTTTCGGTTTCGAAGCGACATTTGTCCGGGCAATTATCACTCTACAACCTTTCAAAATGAAGGGATTCGTGGCAATAGTCTTATTTGCTGTAATCGCAAGTGCCTGTACGATTTTAAATCCTATTAGAAGTGACCTGTAGAAATTACCTGTATCTCGATTGAAGCTTTTTTTATAATATCTGTGATACAATAGTATTTTTAACTTCCAGGTAGCGAAGAAGTTGACAATGAAATTGTACCCAACCAGTCCAAAGGAGTTCCAAGCATTGAGGAACGACAACGGCTCATTTCGGACTTGTTCTCAAGCTACGACAAGAGAAATCATCCTCTAAACCATACCGTCAAATATGGTGTCGCCGTTATCAAATTCGATGTAGTAAGTCCAAGAGCGTAAATTATTTTGTAGATTTTCGGATTCTCAAATCAATAGAAAATCGCGGTGAATGTTGCCGTACATACGTGTTTACATCTTTACTTTACAGGATGAAGCGACAGGAATTGTTGAAACAGAAAGCTGGCTTAAAATTGTAAGAATTTTTTTTGGAATTTTGTCAGTAATTGATTCGTCACAGGAGTACAGATAATCACTCGAAACTGATTTAGATGTGGAATGACCCTCGCCTGAAATGGGATCCCTCAGATTACGGTGGTCAAGGAGTTATCCGAATGCTATCAACTGAACTCTGGAAGCCGGATATTCGCCTTTACAATGCGTAATCGATACTAATTTCATAAGAACTGTAACGATTAAACGTGTGTATTAAAAATAATTCATATCTTTCACAGAGCGCATCCATCCGATGGAATGCAATGTTCAGATACCAACGTTCTAATTTATCCATCCGGTAAAGTATTATGGGTGCCTCCTTGCCACTTGAAATCTCTCTGCAATACAACACTGGATCGTTCACCATACGAATCACAATCCTGTATGTTGAAATTCGGCTCCTGGACCTACGATGGTTACTCAATGGATGTACAATTTTTTGAGGGGGTAACTTGCAAACATTCTAAAGATACCTCAAATCTAAGTAGCCGACGTAGGTTCCATATTCACTATTCATTCTTTTTTTAATTCCAATTACAGAAGGCTGATGCGGATTTATCCGATTTCTGGGATATTACGGACTGGGAAATCACAGGACATAGCGCCAAACGCGAGGAAAAATTCTACGACTGTTGTACGGAGCCTTATGTATCTTTGACGTACAACTTCGAATTCAAGCGAAAAAGTAACCGTGCAAGCTGTCGCTCCTAAACTTTGACCTCTGTTGGAATGTTGGCTTTTTAAACGTTAAATATATCCTGTTTCATTGATTCGGTCTAAATGTATTCCGTGTATGTATTCTTCACCGAGAGCTGCAGTTACCAAAATTACAATAAATGCACTTGCAATTTAAATATGTGCAACTTGTAACTCCAAGGGCACAAAAGCAAAAGAAACGCGGGTCAGATAAGCACACAACTACCTTATTCGTAAGCATGCTGTCGGACTCAATTTTCAATTCATTCACTCACCTCTAATCGCATTGCCATCCATGAAGCCCAGGTGAATATCAGAAGCAACCAGTATTTTAAAAGTGTCCGCAGAATTCATCTCACACGTTTGTGGGATAGTTCCCCCTATATCTTCTTCTCCTTCCGAACCCATTGCTTTAGACAAATACGGCTAGAATCTGAAAAATATACACAATCACTATGTTTTACCAAGGCCAAGGACAAATGCTGAGATAAATAAAAGAAATTTCATACATGACACCGATCGTTCGTCAGCATGCACGGTAACATAGAGGCAAAAATAATTTTTAAAAAAGCAACAAAAGACGTCAAATTTTGCAGTTTGCAGCTACCCATATAGTTAGTGGTCTTACAAGAATTATAGCTCATTAGTAGGCTCTCCGAGTCCTTACCAAATTATAGCAGTCTTCCAATTACTTTATGTTTTTATTTTAAAAAACGATAAAATCTGCACCATCGTTACCTAAAATGCAATGTGATAATTGGCAATATCCAATGTGTTGTAATTAACGTTCCAATCTTCCACTTGAGTACGGAGTTTCGGCTCTGTCTTCAGTCCAAAAGGTATTCCTTTTCCAGTTTTAAAATCCTGAAAATAAGCGTAGGGAATACTGCCAACAAACTCGCTTGGCGTAACCGTGCAATTAAGTCTGTTATTCAGGTAGTCTTTGTATGGTCGGGCGTTCCGAGAAAACTTACGAAACAACGGTTTCTGATGATTTACAGACAATACGCAACAATTGACAATTCCACACGTTCACCGCTACACATTATACACGGACGGAATTTTAATTGGAATTGGAAACCTCAATTCTGCTGCAAAATTGCGTGTCTTTTCTCCTGTCTTTCGTGCGTTGGTTCGTTCTTTCTATTCGACTTTTCGTTTTCGTCGACGCAGACTTTTCTGGATTACGGATTTCGCGCCTCAAGCAGCATGGACTCGTCCGCAGGCGCAAAGAAACGTTTCCCTTTAATTTGATGAAGATACATACCTGGCACGTGTAAAGGATTGATGATTGGAGGTGTTTTCACTCCACAGGTTTGCCAGTCGCCGTTTAAAGAAAATACTCCGCAACAATGAAGCAGCTTCACCAAATGACCTTTTTATTACTGTATGAGTGTGTATGACCTTTTAGTGCATGAAATTGGATGAAATAACCTTTTAGTGTACGAAATTGGATGAAAACAATGCCGTGAGCAATTGTTTAGTTTTTACCCCCGATGGAAGAAGATCAGGCCGTCAGGCACACTTGGTACTTGGACTAAATGTCGGAATTATTAAAGGATATTTTCAATAAGTCTAGTAATTTCAAGAAAGTACTATTTTAACGTTTATATTATTCAATTATTCAAAATTAACAATGGGAACATCTGCTCGTAAATTAAATGAATTATAACTGAATCACTTTTTCAGGCACAGAATACATGTTTCCACGTGTTTTTACAACGAAACTTCTGACAATGTTTCCGAAGAAAATTCCGTTGCTCCTTCATCTTCATAGGAATTATCACCGGACTCCTGTTCCATATCGATTAAAGCGACCAATTTCCCATTTTCGGATAAAATTGCACCAAGCCGTCTGGCTCCACTAACGGCCATCATGGACGGAGCAATTCCATCCACCTTGACAAAACTTTCAATAAAAGAACTTTCCTGGATTGATATGGATTTGTTATTCTCGGCTGCTGTGGGAATATCTATAGGAATCTCTGTCGGAATTGTACATTGAGTTTGTTTCTGTTTAGAACAGGGAAGGAACTTGGAGAGGTCAACCATACTCCCACTCTGACTGCTTTCATCAATTTTCTCTAAGTTCAGCTGCACTAGGATGGCATTGGAATTTTCATCTTCCCGCTTGGGCTCAATTTCTGCGTCCGCTACGAGGGACAGATGGATATCCGAAAATAAATCACAGCAAACAATCTTCCGGCAAAAATTTAAACTATAAGCTCGAATCAAAGGATTATTTTCCAACACTTTAAATAATATTGCGGTGTTAGAGTCCCAACAGTAAAATATTAGAGTGCCGGAACCGTTGTGATTGATTCGTAATCCCGATTTTTCACATTGGACCTCAGTTTTGGTCTTTGGAATTACAGCCAGCGGATACGTGCTCACAGAGAATGGTAAAGTTGAAAGGCATGGTATGCTAAACAGTTTTTCAACCAACTCATTAATGCTGCGAGGTAGATTAACCTTGCAAAATAACTTCAATACTTCCTCTTGAGTAAAGTCAAGCACTAGATTTTGGCCTACCCACTCTTCTTTGTGACTTTCTAAATATTCCTTCATGAGGATGGGAAAACTTGTCCACTTTTGATCGTTCGTAGGAAAAGAAAAGGGAAATTGCAAACTCTTGTCACCTTTTCTAACCACGGAGGACACTTCAACAGATGGGGGTGGGTCGGGAAACTTGGAGGGCGCGTTGAGAATTAGGAAATTGAAAATACTATTATCGATTTTAATGTCTAAAAAGCTTAAAATTTTGCTGACATCTGCGTCTTCTTCGATAAAGTCTGGCACTTCCTGAATATTATATAAATGAATAGTGTTCAAGAGTAAATGAAAAAAATTTAAAAACACTGTCATAAAGTTTTGGACTAAACTTTGAATGTGCAGGGCACCAATGTATAAGTAGGTAAACGATTTGCGAAGATTTGCAACAATGGGTTCAGTTTCAGTCATTCGGTAGATTTTTAGAAAACCGCCGATTTCATTTAATTCCATCAATGCAAAAGTTAAGGCACTCTTGATAGACCTCAAATGTTCCATTATGGTTCCGTAAGTCGAATTCACAATATTTGTGTGCTTTTTAATTTCTTTTTCCCTGCCCGCTTTTCCAAGAAATATTTCTAATTCGACAGTACTGACTCCAGTAAATAATAATTCCATGTAATCCGCTCGAACTTCCGGAAGTTCTTTGTCAGATCCGTAAGTCATATACATGAAGTATAGATCAACTAACTTCCCCCACTGGTCTTCCATGCTTGTTATTTCACTCTGAATATTATTCCAATTTTTGATAAAGAAAAGGTATTTGAAGCCGAGGGGTCCAATGACAGGTGAAATTTTCTCAAAATGATTGGTCTTAAACTGAGACAAACACAACAACTTTCCATTGTCATCTGTTTGATAGGACAACACTTGTAGCATTTGCAAACTTTTTGATGCATCAACATGTAAAATTTCGCACTTATTGGACTCAAATGGGATTTTCAACACCATAGCGTACAAAAATCCACCGGTATACACTTGGATTCTACCATCTGCTGTGCTGATAATTAACACACTTAGGGTTGACTCCAGTCGTTGTAGCTTGAGTTCATTTTTCATAAAGTCTGACTGCTGTCGAGCCTGAGATGCAAGAGTCTAAAACCAAAATTGACTTGTAAATTTTTTCTTTGCCTGTGTACGAATACAAGTTGAGATTAAAATCCTTTACCTCGTCCATAGAAAGTTCATATTCAGTGAAACACCATTTGATTGATACGATTTTAGAATCCAACTCGTGCCTGTGAACGATTCTTCCACTTTCAACGTCAACAATGAAAGCAATTCCACCTATACAATTTCGAAATACGACCTGTCATTTCCATTAACCTACAAAAATTCCCAAAAATAAAGTATCCGTCCAAAAAACTCACTCGCAACAACTGCTAAGAAAACGCCGTCAGGATGCCATGCCATGAGACGAATGGTAGAGGCGCCCGCCTCACTTGATGACACTTTAACTTTGAGTTGCCAAACCTTTTGCCACGACAGACGGTGCAGAAAAATTTCTCCTAAAAAACGACCAAGAATTAATCACGTAATGAAATTTCTCCTGAATCTTCGACTTGCGAACAAACATTAGTACAACGTGTACCAGCAGTGGTTCCGAGGGCAATCAAGTCCATTTTTGGCGACCAAGACATCAAGGAGATGCCTTCAGACACCGGCCGTGTTTCCAGCACCTTCATTGCTGATCCTAATCAACCGCTTTCTTTGCAATCACACCTACTGACATAAGAAAAATTTTACGAGGATTAAAAGGACTCCAAAATATAAGTAAGTAGTAGTACATAGTAGGTATATACTAGGTAGATTCAAAACCTTACAAGAGTAATCCCAATAATTGTGTCCACCACAACTTCTCCTTGTTTATAGTGACCATATAGTATTGTCAAATAATAAACATATTGATAGCTTGGTAGCTACAAAAAAAAAAAAAAAACTGGCATAGTGGACTAATGTATATAATATAATTAACTTCAAGAGTAACTTACCACAACACGCTCCTCGGATGGGATTTTCGTCCCGGTGACTTTGTTTTTACAAAATTGAACTAAAATATAAACAGAAATTTCTTCAGTATTCAGCAAAGAATATACCCTCAAAAATGGTAAATCTACCATTAGGAAACAATGATTTATTTTTAATTTGTCCAAGTTGAACCTGGTCAGTTCATTGGAATTTAATTTCATGACAATGAATTAAAAACATTCCAAGCGTTTACCTCGTGTGTTACTTGTCACAAGTAACTTGTGATTGTGAATCTAACAGAAACCGAAATGTAAAGGTGATCCGAAAATGAGGAATTAATTGGGATTGGATGCAAATGAACCACAATAACAATGAAACGAAATCAGAATCCGAAGGCAAAACTGAATCTCCACCCTATGACCCTGCATGCTGGATCTGTCCCTGTAGAAATTATCCGGTCACTGGGGTCACGCAGTCACGCTGTCTCTGAATGAAAGAGCCACCTAAAGTTCCCGCTTTCCTTTTGGTATGAATATTAAGTTGTACATGTACACTGTATTATATGTGCGTAGGGACATACGCATTTTATACGCGTGTGCGCACGTTATAGCCTTCACGTATGTATAGCACGCATGTTATCCGGGCCAGCTGCTGCATTCTTTAAACAAGTATTTGGTATTAGATATATTATATATATATATTACATATATATACAAATACAAAGAAAGAGCAGAGAAAAAAATGAGCCGTATGAATGAGAGTATGAGAGCCACACGAGCTATAGTCACTGGCAAAAACTGGCAGTGCCACAGCCTCATCGAGAATTGAGAATCGAGGCTATACTAAATACATATATAGAGTATACATATGTATATTTGATATATATTGCTTCCATATATATGTACATACTTTTACGTATTCACACACGTAGTACTAGCTGTACTAGCTAGTTACTAAAAAAAAAGACTCGTACACTGCGTACAGAGTGTGCACAGACCCAAATAAATCCCCCATCCAAAAGCACAGCAGCCATGGTGAAACCCAGACCAGCGGAATGTTTGTAATCTTATAGAAATTTTCGAGTACCATTAGGTCATTATTTTTGTGACTGGGATTTCCCCTCGCCTGTGTTTGCCAATAATTGTTTAAATTCAGAAGAAGATACTGAGTATTGTTGAAGATTTTAAAATTGAGAAGAACTTGTGCTGGAACTGGTTGCATCAAATTCGAAGGTAATGCTGAATCCCTTATAAGCCTATAACCTTTAAAGCGTAGTAGTTCATGTACACTGTAAATCTCGGCTACATAGTGCTAGTATCAAGGGTGTAAATATTGTTAATATCGCGTTAATGAGACTGGAATGAGTGACTCAGACTGATTTCGGAATATTGTTTCCACTTCCTGTGTGTACTATTGATAAATAATACTGATGCAGGGCATTACGAAATGGAAAGTTTGAAGTCTATATTGTGCCATGGTAGGATTTTGTATCTATTTATCTATACGATTTGGGTGGCGAGTCATGTGTGTATGTGTATTGTGTATGTATATATTTGGTTTCATCATGTTGGTGGTGAGGGTTTTTGATCATTTCTATAATCGGAATTTTATCTTTTTATCTCTTTCAGATCGCAGGGAGTTGGGAGACGGTGCAGAGGAATTTAAGTTTTAACTGGAGTTGTGTGCTTCAGAAGGAAACATGTCTGCTTTAACCGCTCTGGTCATCATGTGTTAATTGAAACAAGTGAGACTTTGTATATATAGGCAGAAAGAGCTGTGAAATTTGGAAAGTCCTCCGTCATCGCTTCTTCGGAACTTTGGAGGACACCGAAACATTTTATCCGACTTATAGCTAAACGTAAGATGGGCGAAACGACTACTAGAAATAGAGAATATAGAGTTGGATTTCCAATACTCGACGAACCTTTTAGGGAAGAACTTAGACGCAGAGGAAGTTTTAACGCAGATTGTTCGGCTGTGACTGAAACAGAAGGCATTCTTGCGGAGAAAGGATTTTATCGCACTCCCAACACAACAAATAGAATTCAGTGTTTTTCGTGCTCATCTACACTGGAATTCCCACTACAATTCCCTGTATCCAATATTGACGTCGAGCATAACAAGTTGAATCCAAATTGTGCTTTCCTTAAGCACCCAAGTCAAAGTGGGAATATACCGAGAAACCTTATAGAGTACGACGGACCTGGTCATTTTCTTAATTATCCCACCCCACCTCGTTATTCTCAGTTGCAATCTCAAAGTATCATGGATACTACCCAGCGAATGCTGTTATCTTCTCCTCCGAGGTACCACCGTTACATACAAATTTTGTAATAAATTTTGTAATTTTTGTAATTTTGTAATATCTGTGACAGTGGAATTTAATTTTTATTGGTTTTTTTTACCAGGAATGATTTAAATTTGTACAATCGATCATCCATTAACTATGAACTTATGAAGTCGGAGTACGAGCGTTACAGAACATTTTTCGGTATACCTTCTTGGCCAGTCAGTTACATTAATCCTGTGGATTGTGCACGGGCAGGGTTTTTCTTCCTGCAGAATGGTGACAAAGTAAGTTGTGAATTAATATCATGCTTGCCTTTTTGGTGACTTAAACATTTAAATAAATTATTATATTTTGCAACGAAGAAATGTATGTAATAAATCATCCTTTTCTTTTTTTGTGCTAGGTACAATGTGCATTTTGTCGGGGCATTGCTGGTGAATGGGATGAAGGCGACGTTCCTATCTTGGAACATAGACGTCATTTTCCCAGATGTCCTTTCATTTGCAATTTACCAGTCGGGAATATTCCCATTGGAGAGGAATCGGATGTTGGTGACATTGATCCCTCGGCTTTGGGAGTTGATGTTTGTGGTCACGGACGTTTTGAGGAAGATCCGGGATCTGAAGGTTTCCAAGAATCTCGTGAGTTCGTTATTACCTGTTAAGCGTGTCGTCATTTCGACCTTAGATTTTTGGCACGTTATGACATGAACTTTTTTATGCTAGCTCATATAGGAGGTTCACAACCGCTATCTGGTAACTTCGATGATGTGGCAACGAATTTATCAATTGAGCCATGTCGTGGACCCGTGCACATGAACCTTGTTACTTACCAAGCTCGTCTTAAGTCATTTACGGAGATGAGATGGCCCGAGTCGACTGGTCAAGCTCCGGAAAGAATGTCGGCAGCAGGATTTTACTATATTGGATCTCGAGATCACGTGAAATGCTTTTACTGCGGAGGAGGCTTAAGAAATTGGGAAGCAAATGACGATCCTTGGGTAGAACATGCTCGTTGGTTTCCCCGTTGCACTTTCGTGGTTTTAAACAAGGGTCATGAATTTATCAAAAGCGTCCTGGATAAATCTCATCCCAATCCTGCTGCAAATTCCGTTGCAGAAACTGAGGTTCTTGAAACCACGCGCAGCAGTGCAGCTAGTTCGAGTGGCATTGAGTCAGGCTCATCTGGTAGTAGCGAAAAAGGTTGCAGTAGAGGTTCGACCAGTAGTGGAAACAGTAGCGGAGAGGAAGATGAAGATCAGATCGCAAAAGGTAGCATTATTTGTTCACTATGCTAATACGGTGTTAAACTTAACACGTCACGTTACTACTAAACGGACATTAGGAAAAGGATACTAAATTTTAGTATGTACTTTTATTTTTGTTTAGCACGAGACTTGGAAGAAGAAGTTCGGAAACTGCGAGAGCAACGGCAATGTAAAATTTGCATGGACAACGAGGTATCCGTTGTTTTCTTACCATGCGGTCACCTGGTCTCATGCACGGCGTGTGCAACAGCATTTACGAATTGCGCTTTGTGTCGTCAATCGATTAAGGCAGTTGTGAGAACTTACATGTCGTAAGTAGGACATCGGATATTTTGTTTCGACTTTACACACCCTCCTTGAAATTCGCACGCGATTCACCTATTGTGTTATGTATTAATGTTGCCATCCAGAAGGGGAAAATGAATTTAAATGCATTAAAAGTATGAAGATTAATCGCAACCTCGCACTACGCGATTTCCTTTTATATTTAAGTATTTAGAGTTTATTATAATTTGCCTGTCGCCTACTGAAAACTAGGTTGTATATATGTATAATATAATAAACGTTCACGCTTCATTCAAACGTATTTTGGTGGAATACAATTTTGTTCATTTTTTTGCTGTTGTTATTTTAAATGTGTTGTCATTATTATTAAGTGTTGAAACGTTAAAAGTGCAATAATAATTAATTAATACAATAGTTTACACAGTTAATAAAGTTCACAAACGGTGTAATAGTTCCCTTACGTCGAAGTGCTACCTTGCATAGCTTCCACACGCCGGAAGAGAAATTGCTTATCATGTCCTTCAAGAACAAGTAAATGACGTAGCGTATCAATCATAGTTTCGCCGTTTCGAATCACACATTTGTAGTACGTGCAGAGGCAAATGAGAAAAACCAGTAATGGCACACTCCAGTGGGGATAATTTAGTCCTACTTGTGTAATAGATTGACCCACAACAGTTTCGGTGACATTAGCCGGCATTGCAGTAGCAACATAATCCCAAGGTGTTCTGCAAGATAAAGTGTCTTTCTTTTTAGCTCGATTTAGCAAATACCTACCTACACGGAAACAATTGCATTACTAAATTCCAATGATTTTTACTAGGACTAAAAGTCTTACCCAAATTCTTGAAAAGGTCCGCATGTTTTGGAGGGTTGTACACACCCAAGCATGGATGCAGTAAAAATGACGCATAAGATTAACGTAGCAATCTTCACCATAATGAGGAGACTACTGATTGGTCTGAAGGAAAAATCATGTTGTACATTTAAATTTCGATGGATTCAGAATAAAATGTGAATTAGAATAAGTAACTGGCAAACTACCTATAAATATCTGGTGATCCTCGACAGTTGGCCATGAGACTGAAATATTTAACTGAAATATGAAAGAATCAAATTATGACCCTCGACTCAAGAATTTTTTTGAGCAGGATTCATTGTTTAATTAAATTGAATTAAATTTTTAATTAATTTACTTACCGACAAACAGTGCCACCAGGTATACAGTTGCTGCCGAGGGTATAAAAGGGGCAAAGTAAACTCCGATCCAGGCCAGAGCTTGTATACAGACAACCTATGAAATGATCGAATTATCAAATAAGCTTCCATAGTCCTTCGTAACTTCATAATAGAAGCAAATTAACGCATTTAAATAAACATTAAAATGAGCTCTAACGTCAAGAACGTTGGAAACGCAATGGAAGTGAACGCTGCCGATAGGGCACAATTTCCCCATTAAAACCCTCAGCGGCTCCAGTGTAAACGTTATGACAATTTTCAAAGCAATATCGATCAGTAAAAACCTACGTTAAATTGAGAACCATTAGATTAGAGAGTCAACATTATTTTGTAATTTATACAATAATACAATCCAATATATGTATACTCACTTGTAAATTTCTTTGGCAAATTCATACTCCCAACACATCTGGTCTCCCAGCTCTTTAAATACCCACAAGCCAGGTTTCTGGGTATTGGTCCAGTCACGGTGTGAGTATCGCATGGAGAAGAATCTCGTGATGAAAGTTGTAATCATTATTACGCGAATCAGCCAGCAGCGTAATACTAGAACCAGAACCCGGTTGTCGTATGTGTATTTCTCCCACTTCCCCATCTGCAAGGAAATCCATGAAAATGTCTCATTAAAAGCATACCACAGCAATTGTCTTTAATTTTTTTTTTCAGTTTTTCCGCGCAGCAGGATAAGAAACATCCAGCAAAGAACTGAGCATTTTTCCTTTGTTGATGCTACTTATTCCCATAATCCATAAACTGGAAGTAATGTTTGTGATTGTGCATGATAAGCAGGCAAATATTTTCTGAAATATTTGCTGAAAAAAATACTGAAAACTGAACTTACCCTTTCTACCATACATGAGAGTATCATCCAGCTGGTGCATATAAAGATTTGCGGCAAGAAGTACAGGACAACCTGAAGAATTTCCAAGTATCCATTCAAATGCAAGCTGAAGTTTTGAACAAACTCTTGAATGTGCCAAGTTAGAACAGCGCAAATAGATATCAGCGTCACGGTTATAATGTTAACGCAGGTTCGAATTCCGATTAATCCACACTGATTCTTTTCCAGACAAGTCTGCAAGTATACAGATTACAACAATGATTAAAATCGAGCAAACATTGCCGCAAGAATATTCCACGGCGATGGCTTTGTAATTGATAATTAGATGTCAATCACTTCTGGGCAATGAAATGCCCAGAAGTCTACAGAATCTTACAACAGAGAAAAGAAAGGCTTGTATTTCCCGTTGTATGGCAGCACGCTTGAATTCCGCTCCGACTCTGCACTTCGTAAAATGATGCCAGCCCGCAAAAATCAGGTCGCAGCACGATCTTTGAATGTATTTCAGTTCGATCTTTTCCTACAGGACAAATAAATTTCTCTATAGACATCATGACATCATCAATGTTGTTTTGGTAAAATATTTAAAAGTACAGACGATACTTGGTCAGTTTTTAGTGGCTTTTATACCTTGAGACACTTCCATGTTTGGTAGAACAAGTAGATGATGGAGAATCCGAAATACAGGAATATTAAAGCCAGTGTAAAAGTTGGAGTCAAGTACGGATAACCGTAGTACAAGAACGACTGATGATCCGTAACCATGTAGGTAATATTTTGCCAACCGAATGATGACACATTAGTTGAAAAATCCATAGACCCTGTAAGGCTCTCCGTGGAATTCCATCGCGCCGTCAAGGCATTTAACGCCATCGGGATGTAAAAGGACCAGTAGGAAAGGAGGGCGATGAAGTTGATGATAAGCCAAGTTCTAATCTCTTGAAAGTACCACGTGAAGACAAATCCAAATCTGGATTCAATTTTCCACAAGGGTTTTCCGAATATTGAACACTGAAAGTGTCTCTTCAATTGAATGAGACTCCTCAAAGTCCTTTCCAGTCTCCATTGGATTCCTTTCCAACCCATCAATTTCAGCGTGGGATTTGCCTGTGAGCGTCGTAGTCAGTTAAATTACCTATTTTAAAGCACCATAATCAATATTTTGTTGAATTATTTAAATTTTACTGACATTTAGTTGCCCTTTCAGGCGTCTTTTTTCCGCCATAGAGATCGGCATCCTTTTAAATGACTCCAATTGAAACTCAGTGGATTTCTCGTTTCCTAAAGACTCATCCGCCAAGTCTGGGATTCCGTCAATAACGTTGTAGTCAACGCCCGTACCAAGTGTTGTACCACGTCGGTGAGTGTAAGCTCCAGTACCAGTTTTCCAACCTGATTTTTTAAAGATAGAAATCCGGATGTGTGTTAACGAAATATTTTTCAACTACCAACGAATTTACAACAACCATGCTTCTAATTTGCAACCTGAATTACGTCTGGCTGTTTGCGAAGGCAAGGGGATGCGAGTTGTTGAGTTTGAACGATGACCCTTATAATTTTCTTGATAGAATTCTCCTCCAGCCTCCTCCCATACTGTGTTCTCCCGTAGATCTTTGGTGGACATTCTATTTTGGCCGAATATGAATGCCTTAAAGGGCTAGTTTCTACTGGAAAGTTGTCATGACCCCTAAACTTTGGCCTCTTTATGGAATTGGAGTATGAGAGATCACTGAGGCTTGAGTGCAGCCATATTTTCTCAAGGTATCCCTTGTAGGGAGGAAAAAAAGAATCCGAATTTTGTAATGTGTACGCAGAGCTTGATGAAATTGGATATGGCGCTTCAACGGTGGATCGATAAAACATCGCACCTCACCCCTTTTCCAGCAGCATCCGAAAATCCGTACCTCCGAGATGCGGGAGAAATAGTCATGGTAGGGTATGTATGTATATTGTGTATATTATATGGATATAATATATACATACATACATGGAATTATTTTCGCACTTCATTTCAGAACCCCAAGATATTTCCTATTCCATATTAAAACCGTCACTCTACTTGTACTACGGTTTTTCTCTCTCTTCCGGTGCAGTGCAGCAAAGACCAAACCTCTGCGCCATGACCCGTTTTTTTTAGTAAATGAAAACAGACGGTAACGGTAAAAACAGGAATCCTTTATTTATTTAGATCTCACATTCTACAACTATTAAATGACTAAGAATTTTTTCAATCTTCTTCTGAATGCTTTGATTATACAGGCTATACAGATAACATGTTTTCGCTCTTTCGTTAACAAGTACAATGTGTAGAAAAATTTACCTTTATACACAGCAGATTTGACACTTCATCATCACAGTAAGTAAGAAGCACTTTGATATAGATATAATATAACTTATTTTATTATTTTAATGATTATAAACATAATATCTGTTTCAGTACATACTAAGCCTGAGCATTGCTTAATTGTTTATGTTCGTTACAAGAAAATGAATTTGGTGTAAAATACCCTTGTTTAAAATACAAAGACTATAAAAATAAAATCAATCACATATTTTAAGAATTTTAACAATCAAGTTGGTTGGAATCTGGCGGAATGTCCGGCTGAATGGAAGAAGCTTCATTGTTTCTTGAAGGACGCTTAAGAAAAATAAGCAGAGTTAGCAAAACAACTCCGACGACTCCAATCAAGGCACACCCTCCAGAGGCGTATGCCAAGACGATTTTATAAAAGCTGCTCAAGCTTGCCTCCTCAGCAGGAGTGCAATCAGCATAATCATCTTTTCTGCAAAAAATAAATATAAAAAAAATTAGGAACAACATAACGGTACGCAGGTATATAGGTGTGCTAGGCTCATGAATAACATGCGTGTATAATTATAATCACGATTGCATAACGAAAATTTTGAACTAGCACTAGTACGACGCAACAGGATTATGGAACGTAAAATTCAGTATAATTGCTCCACCTACAAAGTTTGATGTAGCGTTAAAATATTGGTAAATATAAACGATAGACTTGAAACTTACTGGCAGGGTACGAAAGAGTTAATTAGCATAACGGCAAAACCGCACGATAGCTTATCAGTAAAACTCATTGCTCCATAGATGAATGCTCCACTTTCAACGTTATTTCCAATAAGATCCGCTGTTATAGACAAACTTGTAATCAAAATCGCAGATGCTCCCGACCCTGTAAAATGAAAAAAATATATGTATGTCATTGTATAGTCAACTACTACTATGTAGCTAGTTATTTTGAACCCGAAGTTCTTAACAAATACCGAATATGGGATTGTTTTTACCTAATAAGGCAGCAACTGCATAGATTTTGTATTTATCGAGATTCTCTTGACTTCCCAAATCCATGAATAAAATGCAAATGGCACCGCCAGACGTTAAAACAGCACCGAGAATATACGATAGTTGTCTTCCCACATGCTTATTAATCATTTTGATGAAAATTGTGACCACAAACCCGAAGACATACATAGTGAGGGGTATAGTGGCCACAGTTCCACTGGGAAGCTTTAACGTCTTCTGGAGATACAAGGGCACGTATACCTGAGTCACATTGACACTCATCCTCGTGGACATATACACCAAAGCCACCGTGTAAAATTGGGGCAAACAAAACCAATCTTTGATGCTCATGTTCTCTTTCCCCAAGCTGAGCCAAGTAGTTGAGAGATAGCTTTCTCGGATACTGACATTGTCCAACACCTCTGGTGCAACGGGTTGAGATCTATGTTGGCTAGACGGAATTAAATCCGATGAATCATTAGACAGTAGAGCTTCACTCTCTTCGTCGTCCGACCCTTCATCTTCTCGTCGATTCAGACCTTGGATCAGTACGGGATTTTGTCGCGCTTCACGTCTTTTGAGCTTATCTTTATTCAGGAATGCTACACATTTTTTGACGTGGTCGTCAGGATGCTCGGTTACAAAGATGTGAAAGAGAATAGAGAAAAATATACCGATTCCAGTCGCAGTCATTGCAACGTTCTAGAAAGTAAATATTCCAATTAGTGGCTAATAAAATGCTGAGTAAAAGCCGACAATTGTCAGCCAAATACCTGTTTTTGTAAATGCGGCATTAAAAAAGTGAACATGGGCACTACGCACATGTACAGTGAATGTATATAAAAATGACATGCTTACCCGAAAATTACTTTCGTCATCCCGATCTATTGCTTCCCCTTTGTATCCAAACGAATGCCACGCAAGAATAAATACAGTGATGTTCGAAGCTACTGTGAAGGCATACCTGTTGTGATGAAATTCCGGTGCTTTAGTCATTCTAATTACAATTACAGTGGCTAAAAAAACGCAAGTGTACCTGTACGCCAATAGTTCCGTCCTCACAAGCTCATCCGGGTGCATTTTTGGTGTCAACGCCAAATGAGAAATTTGTGTAGCAGCCCAACCAATTTGGAAGATGACAATAAACGGGGCGTAATAAATTAACTTAGCCCAATCACTTGTACCTTCACATGCAATACAAGGAGTGAATACGAACGGAAAACTTAACGACACTAGAATAACTCCTGCAAGTCAAAAAACCTTCACATTAATGACAACACAGACATACTTATTCCACCAGAGATTGTCATAATATTCTGGTATGAATGAAAGTAAATGCTCGCCATTCATGGT
This sequence comes from Disparrhopalites patrizii, assembly GCA_034698585.1. NCBI lineage: Eukaryota > Metazoa > Arthropoda > Collembola > Symphypleona > Sminthuridae > Disparrhopalites > Disparrhopalites patrizii. The sequence continues at coordinate 56,446 of JAQGBT010000119.1, forward strand.
AAGTATTTACCGAAAAGGTGCCAAGACTTGCAACGCCCGTAGTTTCTTCTACAGAAAATGCAGTGATTGGAGTTATCAGCTTCGTATCCTACTAGTGGCGTCGCTAGACCATCCACAATCTGAGTAAAATTAAAGCAGAATTAGCAACTGTATGCACATGGAAATAATTATATGTATATACCTAGATGTATCTGGGCAAAAAATTAGCACAAACTATAAGTACCGCAGGTAAATGTAACAAGGTAAAACTCACTTGGCCAAGAAGCATCAGATAAGCAGCATACTCGCTGCTGAGGTTTACTACATTTTGGAAATATAACAGAAGGTAAGAAAACCAGAGGGAAGCACAGAGATCGTTAAGGATGTGCCCACTGCCCACCAGAATTTTCTGAAATAATGACAGTCTTAAGCTCCGCCGGACAATCTCGGTGCTTAGTTCGTTCTCATTCGTATCTGTTGTATTTTCCAACGCCGAGTTGCCCACAGCGGGCTCTTGGTTGTGATTCTGGTGGTTGCTCGCTCCCTCCCTCGAATTCCAGGAATGAATTGACATCGCGGGAATCGCTTTGTACTCTGACTTCCAGTTCTGCAGAGATGCACTTTTTTCAATATCTCACTAATACACTACATGCCGGTAAAAGGAAACAAAAAATGATTACTTCTGAATGTTTAAAGTATTCTTATACGTATACGCACATAAATGCAAGTTAAAATCCTACCCCGATTCCTAAATAGCCCCAGCTCCTGAGTAAGGAATGGCAGCTCCGTAGATGATCGCAGCTGGGCGGAAAAATGCTGTGTGCGTTTGAAAATTGAAAAAAATACAGGCTTCGGCTTCGGAATCCATATATTTGATTGTGGACTACTAACACCCTTCCTTGAAATTCTATACTGTCCGAAGCTGCGAAGTCCCATGGACAGAATGATTCATACGTGTACAAAATAAACTTTGGAAGGGGTTTATCTGTCCCATGTCTCCTATCCAAACCACAAAAAAATAGTTTTGAGTAAATATAGCACAAAAATAGTCATCCACTTTTAAACTTCTTATCCTTTTCCAAAGTTTCTTCGGTCCCGATTATTATAATTGTTGTCTTATTTGCTTTTGAAATCTTGTAAACAACTTGCCGCGAAGTGACTTTTTCCGCAATCACTGGACGTATGCTTGGGATTGGTACTAATGTAGCTTCAGATAACTTGATCCATATCTGGATATGACATCCAAGCCAATTCATAAAAACTGCACTTATTCCGTAAACAAATTAAAAATGCATGTCAAGCGACTTGAAGACACTGTGCGTACATATCAGTGCTGATGAAATTTTTTAATTAAACTTGGTCAAACACTTCCAGTTTGAACGTTACATGCTCTTGTCGCCACTTTGTTCCATTTTCTTCTATTTCACAACACGAAGGGTGCAAGAACTTTATAAGTAAATAATGTGTAATACCATTAAACTTTATGCTTAAATTGGGGTTACTCTTAAAGTACTTAAACACTACAATTAGTTTTCTTGAACGGCACGAGAGATGTGTTAACCAGTCAGTGCACCAGAACAGAGCTGCATAAAACTCAATTTTATTTTATGTCAAGCCGATTTTGTTGAAGAGTTTTGACTTTACCAAGTTGTTTTGTTTCCCATTCGAACCAGGAAAAGGCAGAAATAATATAATGTTTTCAATGAAGGAGAGCACATATACCTCACCCAGTATGAAATACAGCAGTAAAGAAAGAGACTTATTATGACTGGTGCTTAATACAGCGTAGGCAAACAGGATTAGAAAAATAACTAAAATTATATGTACACATACAATCACTTGGAAAACTGACCAATGTTTGTCATCAACAAACCAGGCATTTAAACACAAATGTTTTTTCCACAATCCTCCCCTTTTTGGTCCCAGAGATTTGTATAAAGTTATACCAATATATAAGGTCTGTTGCAATGACGTATTCTTCCATTGAATTTAAGCAGGAATGAAACCACAGCAGTATAATACTAAAAATACTGTAAATACAGAACAGTCATCACTGAACTTAATTTGAAAGTGTGAGGTAATTGTAATAATACTAACAACAAAAACATTTGTTCTTACCAAAATACTGAGGCATTAACCAAACGTATTAGCTTTAAATCTTATTCGAAATATACTGACAATAGTACACTCTTTTGACTGACTCACAATCTTATAAATAATAACAGACGATGATAATAATAGACGATTGTTGAACACTTCTTTTAATACTTTCTGTTTAAAAACATTAAACATACAAAGTACCGCATAAATATTGACTCCCCGAACTTAATAGACATGATCACGGTCAAGGAAAAATAAACAACGTTTTAGCACATGAAATGCCTAAAAAAGCGAAGCGTTGACTATTTACTTTCTGCCGCTGAGCAGAGCACCAGGTACGTAATTATTTCCTGATATTGGAGAGAAAATTCCCAACGGAAAATTCAGTCTTTGGTATAATTTCGTAAGCACGTAATGACGTAATACAATGGATCAACTGTCAAAATCCAAAACTGATAAATCAGTCAATAACTATATCATTCTTCATATATCCTACAAGAGCTGCGTAAACGACCGCGAAAAAGACCTGTGAATGTGAGTTATAGAGTATCGGTGATAACCTGATAACACTGTCAGATGCTCTTTCCCTCTACACATTTATCTCTTGACAGTGCAAAAGAGCAAAAGGAATGAAGTCATCTGGTCAAACAATAAATACTTGTATATTCCAGCATATCGAAACCCATCGAAATGCACACATGTAAATGTCTGACATGCATGACATTTGCTCACATTTTGTATTGCCTAGCACCGTTGAAAACTGAAACCGTCCTTTATTCGCAAAACACTGCTCCCACAGGAAATAAAACTTGGATTAAAAAGCATTTAGCTCACACCGTCAGAAAGTGGTTTTGGTTTCAAATGTTGGTAATTCCTAGTAAAAAAAACAGCACTTTTGGCAGCAACTCTCACCCCAGTAGATTTTAAAGATTGGTATACATTTAGTGTTTGAGGAAATGTTAAACCCAAGCTATACAGACAAACGCTGCAAAGAAAATCGAAAACGAACACTTTTTCCGCATTTAATTTACATATTTTTATTATGTGTGTATATTAAAAAAACATGTATGTATTGAGATGTAGACTCATAGTTAATAAACAAATGAAAGGAGTTGCTTTACCACTTGTAAAGTTTCAAAAGTCCTCCTACAATCCTGCATACACTCAGTTGTGGAAAAAAAAATTATCTATCACGTGAACAAACACAGGAATATTAAATACCAGTGTGGTAATACCTAAATACAAGTTTAAATCATAAAGAAAAATATGTAGTAATACACCGAGATACGTAATAAAAACTTGTTAATAACGCTATGATGCATACTGGTGCTTACAAAACCACTAAAACCAGTGTAAGGCACTTAACTAGGATTTTCAAGTCTAAAAACAAAGGAAATCACCGTCGGATTTATCCAGAACGGAATATTCCCGATTTCCGTGTGATAGCACATTGTATATATACACTTTGTAATTGTAGAAGTAAACCAAACATTGTTCACCAAATTTCACAACAAATTGGGGAGATAATTAAAGGACTGATGTTGGGAAACGGCCGCACAATGTGATTTTTGCCTGTCGTCTTCCACATTTTTGGCCATATGACAGCTTTTCCCAAAGTGCCAACTTCAGCCGTTCCTCCACAAAAGGTTTTCTCTTTTTAAAACGTCAATGGAAAATGAAACCGTAAAAAAAAAAAAAATCTTCTGCCAAAATGCACTTCATTGACTTGAATACTTGTTGCGTGCAGTTGCCAGTTGCTCAACACTCTCAGCACCGCTCGTGCATTTTAGCATGTGTCCAAATGTGTCTTTTTTACGACGAGCGCAAAAATAATAATAAAAAAAAAGAACTGAAAAAACTCGATGTTATGACAGGAGACGAGCTTTTCAAATTTTTCCCGCTCTTCCAAGCCCACTGAGACCTGAGTGTGAATACAAACACCAAAGTCTGTTTCCGCTTCTGGCCCTACGCAGACTTCCGGTTCCGGCAAATGCGGTACAAAAATTAAATTAAATTGGGATCAGGTCAAGGCATTGACGGATTAACAAAGGGATTAATATTAAAGGTGGGATTATTCAAGGAAAATTAGATCTCTGGATGTAAAGAGATTTGGGTTTATTTTTTTGAAGTGAGGTAATCCGGATTTTAATCACTGGGACTGGGATTGTGGAATTACGGATATTACAGGGATTAAATATTTAAGAAAAATATGGCTTCCCGAACGATTGGACGAAGGTTTATTATTTTGAAAAGTTCAATCTGTATCCGCAATTCTGTGATCACATAATCGCCAGTCACATATTGCGGAGGCGAAATGATCAGAAAATAAGGCCCACAAGGACATAAGCTTGCTATGATAAAAGTTCGTATTAAAATTAAGGTTCCGATTTTTTATTTTTATATTCGTTCGGAGCTCTAATTCCAATCTCTTTCTTCCGGTTTAGTTTTTGTCGATTTTCGGGGATTTTTAGAATTTTCGCTAATTTGAAAAAAACCGGAACCTAAATTTGGATACGAACTTTTATCATAACAAGCTTATGCTAGGGTCAATACGCTGTGGCAGCTGGCAGGCACTAGTCCTGACATAATTTTTAACCCACCTGAAAATCATCTCTCGTCAATGAATGTGAGTGACCGATGGAGTCCTGAGTGGATATTGCAATGTACTTATAGGAAGGGCCATCTCCAAGGTATAAACAGAAGTTGAGTGCCCAATCCACACTCACACTCAAAATTTATCTTGAGTGGACAAATAAATGGCAAAGGGAGAGAGGCGAAAGTGCTTAGTCTGCATGTATTTTGGCCCAACAATGCTTTAAAACATGTGTAAGTACAAGACACGTCATTTCCATTGAATTTACAAGTTTGCGTGGACGGACAAAACATAAGGCTCTGACTAGGCAATTCCTAGTAAAAATGTGCATTTTAAGCGCCATTTTAAGCTACCTGCGATAGCTGCAACTGCGTAGCATTTTTGCTAGTACTAATTTAATTAAAACTAAATTGTAGCATTGATTGGAACAGCTAAATCAAACCCCTGCTTTGTAGTGGCACTGCTTACATCCGCCCGGTAGCATTTACACACGCAGTTGTGGGACATTTTTAGGCTTTAATGATTAATTACTATGTTAAGTTGCAATCATTACTGGCCCCAAAGCGTTCTTACAGAAATTTTGCAAACCTTCCTAAATTAAATAAATTGAATAATTAATTAAATAATTAAATTCATTAATTAAATAAATAAATTGTATTAAAAACATTTGAAGGTTTTTGTCGTACTTCCACTCCGACGAAAATAACTGAAGGACATCTCTTTAGTCTGTCGATGGTCAGATGCTCTCTGTCTGCCGGGTCTTTACACTAAAAAATCGGGTCTATGTGACATATGGACATATGGATATATAGAAACTAGGAACTGATATTAAAACTGCCCACCGAGAGTTGATGTAGTACGCGGAAAGTGCATGTACCTATATACGTTATGCATATGTATAAATGGATTTCAGATTTCCTCCTGGACCTGCATGATTAATACCAATACGGATATTTGTCACACTGGTTGGAGTATATGTAAAATAAGCAGTGGATTCAGTTTCCGCTTTCCCCATGACCCACGCACCACCTCGGAAGCTTTAAAAATGATGTTTATGGATTTTCCCATTAAATCCCTTTCTGTTGACTCCCGTGTTCTCCGAGACCACAGAGGGAACTTTCTCCATGCGGAGGTGAACCAGTTGTGCAGTGCGGACGTCTGTACAGGCTATAAAATCCCCGTATTTATGTAGGGGTATTAAATCTCGTCTAATCCTTAAACGAAAATGGTTGGAACAAAAAAAGTATGTCAAACGATCTGTTTCCTGGTCAGACCATTCTGTCACTCTGTGATATATGTATTTTTTTTATTTGACTATAATAATACAACATATTTTTTCGGATCGTCGTTCCCATTGGACCGAAGCACCAATTGTTCATGTTTTACGTTGAACGCATGTTTAATAAAATCGTACCCCTTAATACGTGCAGTAGATATAATACTATGTAAAAAATACTACGTAATAATAATAATTTTTCAAAGCAGAGTATTCTCGTTTGCATGGCGTTCCTTCGACAAATATATGCATTAGATTTGTATTTTTTAGTCTACAATTTTATACCTGAACGACTGCTTGTCTTCTGTTTAAAAACAAATTCTCACAAGGCTGTGAGATGCAATCGAAAGGAAAAACTGTCAACATTTTTATGAGATTTGGCTTGATTGCGTGCGCTTACTTGATTGCTGGTTACTTTAATTTTTCGGTTGCACTTACATACGTAATTTACAAGTTTACACATTTTTTCTGGACCAAAAATGGTAAAAGACATTCTTTCTCTCAAAAAGTTTTTTCTACTAGCTTTCACCATTCAGCAAATGTTGGAGGACGTAAACTTGTACGGAGGATGTTATCTGAATGAAAAAATGTCAAATGCCTGTAATAAAATGTTGTATACAATAAAATAATAAAGGTGTTTTTAAGTTGAACTTTTCCGAAACACACAACTTTAACTCGCGTACATATTTCCTTGCCTTTCTCCTAATAGTTTACACTTCTCACTTCCTGTTGGCGCTCTTAATATTCTGACAAAGATAATGGGTGTAATTAAGCATGTAATCATGTCACCTTTTCCGCACAGATAATGCATAATATACTTTTAAATCCGCTTGTGCAATCTGTATCCTGCACTGCATTCTTACTCCTGTACTACTAACTTCAAATATTCAGCTTTGAATTCCAGAGCAGGAATTTTTAATGGGAAAATTCGCATATCACTATCATAATAATAAATAATGGTTTATTGGTTGTAACCTATTTAAAAAATTATTTATACTTTACTTTGAATCCAATTTAGTTAAAATAGCATCCTTCAGAATTCCAAGGATTGAATTCGCTCTTGAAGTCTGCGTGAAAGCGTTCGTTTGCTTCTATCAAGCATACTAGAGAGGTCTGACAATACGTTATAATCATCACATAAAATAAATTTCGTTGACATGCCACTGATTTTTCGAGAAGTGTTCAAGCATGAGAAAATTTGTAATTCAAATCCCACGTGTGGGGATTTTGTGTACTTCACGGAAGTATACTTCATCGTTACGGAATAAAACACTTTGGTATAGTTACCTATGTATTTAATGAAAAGCGAACAATAGAATCTCATTTTATACGCCTGTAATACCTAATACATACATGACATGTACAGATGTATATGTAATATAAATATTAATTATACATGCCTATACCTATATAGATGATATAACATATAATATGCCTAAGTGTATGTTGCACAGCCAGTTTAACACAAAAATCTCTATTTACCCCACCGCGGTTGAAACTTTGTTTTTCGTCTCTCAACACATCCTTAATGCCTTCTATTTCAAAATGTGAGTATTTATTTCCCGTTTTACTGTACTTGCGTATACAGATGTATATAGAAAGAAAAAGTCTTTGGGGCAGTTGACAAGTCACAAAAAGCGAGCGTATACTTTAACTCACTTGACATGAGTCTGGGATTTGTATGGACAGAAACTGATGTATGTATGCATATGCATATTGATATGAATTTAAAGGTTTAAGCAGTGGTAAAAAGGAGCATGATTGCAAAATGAACTCATGTTTAAAACCTTATCAAGAAGAATAAATAATGGGAGTTACACTCCGGCTTGCTCCCAGCATGAGACGTAACAAAAAGTTTAATCTGCCGATAATACGCGAATGAGGTCATGTGTAAAAAGTCCCTTTTTCCCACACAAGTTATTACTACATTATTACCAGCTATACCACCTGCTCCATAATAATGGGCGGAAAGGTGTATTAAAAGCCCTTTCCTTTTTTTTTTGGTTCTATACGTATGTATATGTGTAGTGATTACACTGAAGTCAGGTTCATTTCCCCTGTCCAGCTCTTTTAAAGGTCTTTTTGAGTCCAAGTTGTGTTAAAGTACAATTGTATAGTGGAGAGCAAGACGACGTAGTGAACGCGTGTGTGTATTCACACTGTGTAATATGGTGCAAGTGACCACCTGGAAATTTCACCCTCTTGTTTCAATCGGTCTTTTTTTCTCTCCACTTTCCCGGTGTATGTAAATATATTATCCAGGCCAAACTTGTCTTACTTGAAAGTTTGTTTAGCCTCGCTGGAGAAAAGTCATGGATCACTTCAGGAACACTTGAGAGAGACTTATTCGAGGCAAGTTTTTTTTTTCCCCCCTACATGAAATATGTAAGATTTTCAGTACGACAATTTCAGTTTGGAAGGAAGGGAAGGATTTATATTTTCTCCAGCATGATTCTGTGGTACACTATATACCTATGCTTTCCGCATAATAATACGAGCACCAAAGGGGGGAAGAGGAAATATATATAAAATCCTTGTTGTTGTTTTTTTCTTCTTCTTCCCATTTGGTCAAATAGCCAACTGCAATGCAATAATCTGAGGGTCCGATCGACATCCAAGCACATGCCGGTTTACTCCATACCAATATATACACGTATATATTGTTCTTTGGGAGCAGCAGGCAAAATTCTCATTTCCTTTTGAGCTGTATTACAAACACAATTTCTTCCCGTGTAATAAGAAAACGGAGGGTGAACCTCCGTCTGTGGAAACCGAAAATAAAAAAAAGTATATTTAGTGCACACATGCTCCAACGTCACGCTTCTTTTTTTTTTTGAGACGCCAAGACAAAAAAAAATAGGCTTTGTTTTACCTCTGGCAAGAGAAACTCCCGTAGTATGTAAATGAGGTGAAAGATGTGTGTAGGGCCAGACCGCAATCTGTGCAAGTGAACCTCCGGATAAAGGGACAAGGAGCTTATGTTCAAGAAGAAACCTTCCTCTGGCTTTTTAGTTCGGATTCCCTGGATTTTAACCCTGCCACTTCCCGACTTGTGGTCTTCCCCCAATGTTTGACCATGTATACAAGCCGACCACTGTGATTCATTATTCGTCCCAAGTTGGTTTTTAGTAAAAATCACGGCCTAAGTACGTACATGTACTCAATTCTCCTTCAGAAGGCCAAAGACCAGGAGTGATAGGACCAATAAACCGTTTTCTTCCTCATCCTCCAGAGGTTTTATTAGCTATTATTTTATGATGAGGATTTCTTGTTTTCGTTGGTGTTGTGCGTGAGAGATTGGAGAAATTAGTTTGGTGCATCCATACATGTGAAATTGAGTGAAAAAAACCCGGGAAATGTGGAGGGAAAGACGGGGGAAAAGGCCTTTCCATGTGTAACATGGTATAGAAGGACCAAGGAGGAATGCACCCATAGCACAGATGAAGAAATCCATGTTCTTCGTTGTTCTCTTCGTCATCATCGTCTTCGTGTGGGCCGTCTGGATCACGGCGGCCATCAAGGGTCGTAAAGGTCGTTACAAGTATCCCGGTCGTCGAGGTGTGATTTACGACATCGAGCAAGACCCGAGCAGTTTTGAAATTGTAGGATTTGAATATTTTGCTAAATTACCGTTCCGTAGTAGACAGCATGCTAAGACTTTAAAAGCTGACAAATTATGGCTTCTCAAAGGAGAGAATAAGGGTAGAATTGCACTCACAGGATTACAAGCAAGACGACGAAAGTTAAAGGACGTCACCTTGGTCGTCAAATACCATATCTTCTGGGAGGGACCGGCCCGCCTCAGCGCTGTGGGGACGGACGTGACCAATTCGGAGCAAGTCACCGAGGATTTGCCGCAGGGAGGGGAAGGATACTGCATCCGACGGGTCTTCCTGGGACCCGTTCATGAGGTACGATCCATAAATAAAAGACCTTCCCATTTACGGATACAACCTGGGATTTCATTATTAATTACTAATTACATTTGCCTCCACTATTTACCATGTCAATTTCCAACTCTTTACATATTTATAAATCCCCTTTCCCACTCCATCTTTTATTTTTTGTGGTTCCTACAGGTGTACCTGGAGGCTGAAGCAAAGGAAAAGAAAACGTTCGTAATTATTGATGAGTTCAAAGTCGCGGTTGGGACCAAAGACCTGGACAACATTGAAGAAGTTGTCTGTTTGTGATATCAAATGAATACCGGATGGGGTATCACTTGCGACGCTAAACCAAATACAAAAAAAAAAAAAACTCCAGTCGGTTTCATCCAAAGACATTCCTGTAACAATGACATTATACCGCCAGCAAGGCTAACTTAATACAGTGCTCGAGGTGCTAAAAGAAGAATATGAGTCAATTGGTCTTCCTTCCCCCCCCCCCAAGAAAATGTACAATGCATACGATGAGTCTTGTACCGAGATTCATACAATCTTTACAATAAGTATATCCATATAGTATGGAAGTATAGACAAGTATGAGTACCTGCCAAAATTTCAAGAGATCTATTTGTGCTTGCAGAACAAGGAGTAGGCATTTGTTTGAAATTGAAAGTCATGTTTGGAGGCTTTAATAATTCTAATTGCTTCGAAGTCTTAATTCCACCTTAGGCACTGTACGCACAGTCTCAGGTGCCCGTGGGTGGGTTGGACAATAATGTGTCGTATGAACTATTGTGTAAACCCATTACTTTTGTAAGAGTGTGTCCTAGCGCTCTAAAGCCATGTAATGACCTTGTAATGTTACGGATACCTGCGTAAACGATTTGGACACCCGAAGGTTTCCTTCCAGAAGAATCCAAACGCTGCTATATGGGACATAAAAGAACTCCCGTCGAAGTGGTTTTTGTAGAAAGAAGGCCCGGGATTTTAATCTTACGTAATTATTGGCTTTCGGGAAGAATCACACGAAGTAATATTCTTTCAACGGGCTTACTGGAGAACTCTCCAGTATCCCTTCCGCAAGAATTCCTTCGCCGGGAGTCCGATGTAGCAGCGTTGGGATTTCAAGTCCCTTCCAGTTTACCCGCGTCTCCGTAATGTGTTCTTGATTTTACTATTATTACAAATCGTATTCATTGTTAACGTTTGAAGAGCCACAGAAATGTTCTGGAGAAATTTCTATAGAAATTATATAAATATTTCTATAGAAATTCCAAGCCCGAACAATAATCCTACACCTTTAATGTTAACTTCCAATTTCAGTGTTAGCTAGTTTCAATCATTGACGCTACAATCATGCAATCATTCACACACAATATTTTTCTGTATTTACATCATTATATTCCTCTTTCGACAATAGGGTAATAATCGTTTACGCGGAAAGTTGTATTACATCAGCTGCAAGCTAAATCCATGGATCGTTATGGTGTTTAGGAAACGACAGAGATGGGAACTTTTGAACAAAACGGGTTAGAGGAATACTCCTGGGAAGGATATTAATCAATTATCCCTTCTGGGGGTGCTCTACTCACCCAATTAACTGTCTTGTTTCGTGAGCTACTTTAACTTTACCTATAAGCCTGTTTCCTAACCCATCGTGGGTGAAGTTCATAATTTGATCATCTCCGCGCGGCCTTAATACAAATTGATCATCTCCATTCTGCATCTCCTCAGATTTTCTCTTTGCTGAGCCTGGAGATGATCAGTTTATCAGTTTATGTATAACTAGTATACCGGGCATACGTATGACGTGTTATTATGTAGGGATATGAGAAAATTTAGCCGATAAACATGTTTTATTTGGTATAATACATATTTTTAATTAATTTGTGTTTAAATTCTTGAAGAGTCTGGCATTTTGAGCAAGCTGGGGCTGTAGTTGTTATTCAGAAGGTTTTTTAGCTGATTATACCTGCGAATTGTCTTAGTTTAAATTCCAAGCTCCATAGTTATGTTACCAGAATTTTTCTGAATTGATTATGTACATTATTCGATTCTTTCTACAACGATCCTATAATACAATCTGTGCGTATTTATGCCCGCGCGGAGTACCTATGTATATTTCATGCCAGGGTTACGTAACGGGGACAAGCGTCACACGGATTGTATCAAGGGCCGCGCAGAGATGTTCAAATTGTGTAATTTACCCCCGCTATGCAATACCATGTGATCCACTAGTAATCCACGAAATGTTGCTATGCTATGTAACATTTTTGTCGTTATTTTGAAATGCATAAATGTTCGGGCGTATAAGAAATTGTATTCTTACTCACATTACTTAATTAGCATAGTATAGAGTCATTCCTACATTTTTCGATGATCTCGACTCGTTGTATCTGCATTTTACCGAACAAGCACATGATACGTATGTTCATATTTTAAACATTTAAAACTCCGCCAGAAAAGTTCAGACGTGGCTGGGTAGTAGTGCTCCCAAGACGAAGAAAGGGTAGTGCACTTAATTTAGGTTTCATGCACAATACCAGAAGTTAAGCAATTAGTGTCCGGCCTAAACTCGTTAAGGTAAACTCGTAAAGTTAAGTTTCTCTACATGTAGGGGAACTTAAAAGACTTGTGAGGAATCCAAACGTAAGGTAAGAGAACGATTTGGGCTTTCCCCAAATTTCGGGAGAATTCCTCCCGAAATGATGCGCGGATGACATCATTTGTTCTCCCCCGAGGCAACCATGAGGACATTCTCCTGAATGTTCATGACAGGACGCGCTCCGGAAACATTCTTATCCTTGTCCTCTAATGATGATTCTCCTGAAAAGAACGTAGGAGTACCGAAAAGAACAATTTTACGAAGGAATGGTTGCCATTAAAGACAGTATTGACTGCGAGTTGGGAGGAATCCAAACGTAATGTAAGAGGACGATTTGGCATTCCAACCACGAGAATCCTGGCAAGTTTACGCGGGGTCCTTTTTGGTCACCAGAAAGAAGCTTAATATTTTACTTAATGGCCTATGTCAGCTGAATCACATTTCAATTTGGAGTGCTGTAGTTGTGGTAGCAAATTTGTTGACGCAAATCTGCCTGCGGTAATAGGTGGATATTTAATACACCTTTGAATTTCGTGTGATATTATTAATAATTAATATATTTCGATCTTTTATTTAGTGCCTTGAAAATGGAAGGAATCTGGAATTATCAATGTATAGGCATGCAAATGGGGCTTGTCATATTCTTGAGGTCTGTTCTTGTCAAAATTATGTAATCGTGAGATTGTGATGTGTGTGAATTACTTTTTATTCCTGAAATAAGTACGATTGGTTGTAATGTCTATTGGTACAAAAACTAATTTGTAGCCAAAGGTGTAAAGTGTTTCAATTTCAATGACTCCAAATCCAAGAGAATGTGGATTAGTTTTTATAATTTCTAGCAACGATCCTATTGTAAGTTGTGACATTGTTAGAAAAGATGTACAATTAAACACATGTGTCGTGTATGTATGTTAATAGAGGATATTTTTATTGGTGTTGGTTAGCATAAACAGGGGCACACATTTGCATGTAATTCCTACGCGCTGGAACTAAAGGTTATTAGCATTTCCATATTCCGTGGTGTGCTATGAAATTTGATGGATTTATTCTTCTTAATCATAAAATCAATTCATTGAGCTAATTATTATTGGGACAAATGCATAATACTAGATATAAATGTGATACGAGTACAGGTATAATAATTGGTCACCTCACATACCCGATTCCCCTTCCCCACATGATATATGACCCCGATACATACGACATAAGCATCGATGTCACATTCCCGCCGCATTAACGCCGTTAATCCGCCAGTTGTTACCCCACCTACACTGCCCAAAGTAGTTGTAATAGCAAATATAATAGTTTAATAGCAAATGCTTGTAATAGCAAATACCAGCAGATACAAATTTTGAAAACAGTATGAACGTTATAAAAGCTAAAGGAATTTATAATAAAAAAGGAAATCTTGAATAGTGTATGAGCATTTTAGTAGCAAAAATAAATGTGTAATAGCAGTTGCAATTTTGTTAATAGAAGGACAAATGTGTAAAGTGCAAATTTTTTAAACGCGAGCGAAATTTTTTTTATAATAACAAGCAGGACCCAATTCAAGTCAGAGTTTGAACTGAATTTGGGACACTTGATATCTTGGTTTTGTGAATTGCTATTGCGTGTTTTTTTCATAGTGGCCTTCGGGTAGTGTCCGGCGGGGTTGTGCTATCCTGAAAATCCGGGGTTAGATCGCGCAGGATAGCTTCCGGTGGGGTTACGGCCTACGACGCATAATGTATAATAATTCAGCTCCTATTTCTTTCTTTTGAACTGAGCGTTAGTAATAAAGTATTGTTGGATTCGCAATGGAATTCCATCCTCCTTCTGGCCTTCAACCCTTTCTATATTCTGCTAGAATCTAGAAAGGGTTGTTGTCTGGGCATAACGAGAAACAATCCTCCAAAATATTGTTCAGTTGCTCCGAACGCTCATTTTTACACAATCACATTGATAGATTATTAAGCTATGTACAAGTGTAAAAACAAGAGTTTAAACAGAACTTTATTGCGAATCTAGTACAAAAAAAAATTCTGTATGGCAACTTGAAGATCTACCCTGTTTGGTATGAAACCTTTCCAAGTTGTGCCCTTGATTTTGGAACAATAAATTTTTGGAGATGTAAATTAAAAATGTTGACCTTAATAGCCACAATATTACTTAATGAATGAAATTGAAGTTATTGGAATTTTTTTGGTGGAGCGGGCTTTTACTTGCTGATAACTATTCCACAAATAGCAAATTTTGGAACCAAAATCCAGAAAGTATTTGCAGAGAATTGAATTTCAAAAGCACACCACAAAGGTATACAATAGATACCATTTCCTTCCATGCCGCGTGAATAAATGCATATAGAGATTATAATAGGAACAACCCGACGGAAATGAAATCACAAAAAATAAAATATTTTTGTGACATGAAAAATAAAAACTCCCACACGAGCTGATCATAGTATATCGGAGGACGTGAAAACGGCATTATAATGAAAATAATAATTACAAAATACACAAACGTTAAACATGTAAGAGAGGATACTATCTGAAAGAGAAATGCGTAAAAATAATTATGAGTAGATTGATATGTACACGAAGCTCCCGTAATAACATTTCCTATAGACTGTCACACGTTCGTTCTTCGTTTCTTTTCCGCCAAGTAGATTGTGTAAGACAAACCGACCACCGAAAGTACCCCAACGACGGCACAGCCTAAAAACAAGAAAAAATGTCAATTGTTTACAACAAAGTACATTTCAAGTTGTAACTTTCAGACGTTAATATTTTCAAGTGCTTTCCTGAAATGAGATTTTAAATTATTAACCACATTCACAACAATCATTAAAAACGCTCATTTTTTAGCACATTTTCTGATTGTAAATACATACGTATACGTTCTGTAGCTAATCAAAATCTTTTTTTTTAAGTCTTATAATCAGCTATGAAAATATTCGTAATGGAATGAAATATAGCCCTGTTAAAGTACTTTTGCTGTCTACTTTGTTGTGACTTAAAATAAAATGTTGATTAAAAACGAGTTAAATGTTTAGTTATCACTTGCATAGGTCCTTGAGACGTCCCTATCTCGTAAAGTTTAGCAGAAAAAAGGCCATTCTCATACTCATAAGAGAATAAGGAGTTTCTCTTGTTACGTATTCTTATTAGTTAGACTCCAATCAGCCTTATCACCATAATTTTCCTGTGTCTCATCTTTTTTTTTAACGTGTGAATACTTCTGGTAAAAAACGCTGTATGCACCTTCGTTGTTTTGGTTGCATTTTGAAAATTAATCTTACTCGGAAGCAAACGTCATTTTTTCTTCGTAACAAAATGTCTATATAAAAATTATTATAGCACTTTCTCCCTTACATCAGACAATTACGTATCATTACATGCATTTTTTTGACTACTTGAACTTCACCAACTCGACACGAGTGTGAGTGGAAAGGTCGAAAAAATTTATTTGATACTGGAAACGTTTCAATGTAATTCAATGAACTCTGATTTACCTCCGCACGCGTAGCCCACAACGTTCCTGTAGAAGCTGACGGTGAGAGTGTCATTGGTGACAGAAGCATTGCCGGTGTCCCTTCAAAAATGAATGAATTAAATATGTAAGTATCACAAAAAAAAAATTAATGCCATAAATCAATCATAAGTTACATTTCAAACGAAATATGCACTTACTGTTGCGGCAGCAAAGAATTGATGAGCATAACTGCGAGCCCGCAGGATAGTTTATCCGTAAAACTCATTGCCCCATAAATAAAAGCTCCGCTTTCCACGTTGTTACCGATTAAATCAGCTGTAATTGATAAACTTGTCACAAGAATAGCAGATGCTCCTCCACCTATACAAAAAGGATGAATGTGTGTCATTTTGTGTGACTAATGTTTATAGCAACAATTAAACACATCCTCTTCCTGCAAATTACATCTCGCCACTGCAACCGGATATGTAGACAGCATTCATACACATAGGTATGTATTTATATATACATATATATACCAACAAATTTTTTGCCGTACATACTGTTATATTTCAATAAAAAATTGTAACGTCACAAATTACCTAGAAGAGTAGCCACGCCATATATTCCATAATCCCGGAGAAACTCATTTCCTTGCCAATCCAGCGTAATGATGAGGAAAGAGCCCAGGACGGACAGAGATGCTCCCAAAGTGTAAGACAACTGACGCCCAAGAAATTTATTAATCGACTTGATAACTACAGCCACGACGAATCCTGCTATGTACATGGTTAAAGGGATCGTGGCGACGGTTCCACAAGGCAATTTCAATGAGTCTTGCAAATATAAAGGAACATACACTTGAGTCACATTCACACTTAATCTAGTAGCCATATAAATCCCAGCGACCTGTAGGGGACACAGACAAACAAAAGAGAAAGAGTGTTACACAAAATGAAGTTATGATTAGTTTTTCCTGTATTAATTTTACACTCCCAGTCCAAATCTTGCCTTGATGTTTTCGTCCATTTTCAATACATCCTTGAAATTAATTAATTATATTAGTTTAAAGTAACTCACTATGTACAATTGGGGAAGGCTCAGCCAGCTCTTCACTGTCATTCGTTTGTACCGCAACCCTAAAGATCTTGTGCTGAGTATACTGGCCGGCCACACGTCTTGAGATTTCTCGTCTGTCTTTGCTCCATTGTCATCTGGGAAGCATTATAATATAGTTTCATTTAAATATATGAGTCCAAAATACCTCCACGGCACCTTACTTGCTGAACATTTTAAAGATGGTTGAGGTGGTAGGGTTTTAAATATTTTTTTCTTACTAATTTGTTTGTTGCTCTCAGTCACTCCGATTGATTGCAAGGACGTATTTTCTTTAATTACTATATGGTAATACAGGATAAATAGGGATCCAATGGCCACCGCCATTAAAGCTAAATTCTATTCAAGAATACAATCAGAAGACCGCTTAGAATGAATTCTAAAAATATTTTCATCATCATCATCATTTCTTGATGTCACTAAATAATCGATTCCAAAAAATAAGAACTTTTACAAGGACGCAAGTTAACTCACCCGAAACTTGGAATCATCCGCTGCATTGATTTTACAATTCTCACTCCAGCCAAAAATGAGCCAAGCAATCCCAAAGACAGTGACATTAGAGGCCACAGTAAATCCATATCTGTCGGCACGAGGGAAAACATCCAAGTGAAAACTAATGTCTCAGCGCTTTCTCTCACAATCTAAATATTTTACTGAGAAAGTTTAACTGGTTTACCTAATAGCCAATAATTCAGTTCTTTTAAGTTGGTCAGGGGTCATTTTAGGGAGAAGGGCCAGGTGAGACACTTGAGTGGAAGCCCATCCGACTTGAAAGACAGCGACGAAGAAGGCATAATAAACAAATTTTTGCACATCGCCCCAGCCCGCACATCCAATGCAAGGGGAGAATATGAAGGGGAAACTTGAGAGGACGAAGATACAGCCGAGCAAATGCCAGGATTTACATTGGCCGTAGTTATGATTGCAGAGACAGCAGTTGATGGACCTATCAGCTACGTATCCAATTAAAGGAGTCGCAACAGCATCCACTACCTGTATTAAAAAGGTATTTTTTTTTACTTATTTATTTACAATTATTTTACAATTTTTCTACTTTTACTTCCTCCAACAAAATGAAATTGTCTCATGACATGCGGATACGCGATATAATAACCCTCTCTTTAAGAGTAAGTCTGGAGTGTTTGTATTAGGATTCGATAACCCATTATTGACACGTTTTACGTGAGTTTTATTTTTATTTTTTTTTGGAGGAATAAAAAACGATTAAAAGACAAACCTGCCCCCATAGCAAAAGTCCTGCAGCCGCTTCATTATTCAACTTGACCACATTCTGGAGATAAAGGAGGAGATAAGAGAACCAGAGCGAGGCACAAAGATCATTCAACACGTGTCCGCTTCCGTCCGCCGTCTTTACGACAAGAGTGAGCTTCTGAGGACCTTGTGACTCCTTCGTCTCATTCTTGTTATTCGTTTCTAACTCAAAATTAGCACCAATGGTGACCACATTCTCATTCTCACCCCGAAACTCTCTGGATTCCATCGTGGATGTGGGAGATCTCCTGGTTTCCCTGCCTTTTGCGTCGGAATGAAAATCTACGGGGAAGCGACTGACCACTTTATTATTTCACTCTGGTTGTCACAGTATGGAAATGACTGGCGAATAATTTTTTATTCCTGATTACACTTCACGTTTCATGTCGGGAAAAGATGAAAAGGAAAAGAGGGAGAAATAGAAGGGTTGGTGGGTGGAAAAAGAGTCTCTGATTGAGTAAAGCGGTCACTCACAGTTTGGTCTTGCTGAAGATGTTGAAGAAGAAGAGACGACGGACTGCTGGCTGGAAGTGGACTGACAGAGTTTGATGAGTGTGTGAGAGAGAAATTATATGAGAATTCTTTTCCCAAGCCAAAACCTTTTCCTCATCTCTCTCCGGACTCTTTGCACATTAGTTATAGAAGAGATTCATTGAAGTAATAAATTTTTTTTTACTCACAACTCTCTCTCTCTCTCTCTCTCTCTCTCTCTCTCTCTCTCTCACTGGATTCGAATCTCTCAAGTCAACGTGTTAAGAGTATGTGATATACAACAGTTCAACAGTCTGAAAGTTGGATTGACGGAAGACAAAATGTGGAGAAAGAAAATCTGGGAAGAATTTATTTTTTGCACCATACGTACAGTGGGAGAGAGAGAGAGATAGGGTGGGAGATGATATAAAAATTGCCATGAATATTATCAAGACAAATAATTAATATTCTCACTATCGTGATCCTTTTACCAGTACACTTTTTTCCACTTTGACATATGAGAAAAAAATAAGTTAGAAAAAACTCGAGTCAATACAATTACTCTAGTCATTGGAGTTCTAACACTTCACCTCATAAATTTCTTTGTTCAACATTTCGTTCCAAACATGAAAGACTTGATTCATCAGTCTGAGTGCATTTATATGCCAAAAACAGTTTTGGTTTTTTTTATACAAATGATGCCCAACTTGTAAAACCTGCCGTGTTCTTACCACCTACCCGTTTAGGAAATATGTATTGTAATTTGTACATGGCACGTATTTGTGTGGCGTTTTATTTTATTTTTTATTATGCTAATACTGCCCGTCTATAACGTTTTTTTTTGCCAGAGGAGATCAAATTGACCCAAACATGAGTAAGTACGTCTGAGGAGGTACTAAAAGGAGTTCAGCAATAATTAGCTGGACCTTGGACTTGCTTCATCTAGAAATCAAGAGGGTAGAACGTTTTTTGACATTTATGCACACTTCCAAGCTAACCTTTACGAATTTTTTTCTGGCTTTATTCACTTTTATTTACTCCTCTGTTTACAGCATTTTTTTGTGGAAACATGTACATACATATGTATTGGTAAATATTTATGTACATAAGTATAGAGACTACAAAAGACAAAAATCATACTTCACATCATACGAGCATTGGTTCGAGCGTGTTGACAGTCCAAGTTGCATACCCTTATGCCCAAGTGCCTGGTCAAGGTTGCAAAATTTCACTAACTACTGAATTTGAAACCCTTTTATGCTTAATTTATGTCATCCAACTAAACTTTTGTCTACGTTCACATGCATTCTGTTTAGTTGTATTCGGAAAGCCACAGACTTTTGTTAGACCGCAGCTCAAATTGTATGGTGTTTATGCGTTAATATGGTAGAAATACACCAAACGCCAATAATATACTCGCCTGAATACATAGACTGAACCTCAGCATTCCTAAAATGTGGATTAACCAGCCCCAGGGAGAATAATACTAACACTTAAAACCTGCCTCTGGGGGATTAAATACAGACGGGTTACGAAGTGGATGTTGGGAGAACTATTTTAAACGGGTTATTTGTAATTTAAAATGTAAATCCTAATTTGGGGAATACGAAGTTAAAATGCTAATTAGTTATGATTCAAAAAAATACAAAGACCCAACGTCTGATACAATGAAAACTCGGATGCAGTGGCGGATAATGCCAGCGGATTAAGAACGACCGTAGAATAGAGAGTACTACGAACTGTGTTAAGTATATTATAGAGTTTCAATCTTCAAAAAGGTTAGGCCATCATTAGGCCCATTGCCGGCTTCCCTTTTATTACTTTATTGTAGGTTACTATCAAAAACTATTTCGGAAATGTGCATAAATACGTATACTAAACAGCATACAGGAGCAGACAGCTTTAACTTTATTTCCAACTAGCCCCAAGTTCGCGTGGAAGCCGGTTAGAATGACATCAAACTTATAGGCATGCACAGCTATACATATGTCTGAAACGTATTAATGCAGCGGCTGCAACGCGTCTAACTACATCTGTACAAAATTTTTGAGACAAGCAGTGAATGAATTTCGTCTGCTCTGTTGACGTTTCGCAAATAACTTAATCACTTCACGTCACTTAATCATACTTAGTTGCAGATCATCTTTCAACAGCAATGAATTTACTTGAGAGTAGCGGCCACCCCTTTTTTTAAGGCTTTGAGAGCATTCTTCAAAATGAGAGTGTCACCAATTCCATCAAATGGGCGGAAGATGTTTAAACATTTAGGATTAAGAGCGAATGCATGCCGAATACAATGGTTTCAGAGCAAGGATTAAAAAAAGTCACTTCGTCATAATACATGATATTTTTTTTGTTTCTAAAAAAAAAGAAGACTAATAATATCCTGACGCTGAGACTGCTCAGAAAATTCTATGAACCCCGCAACTCTAAAATCAAGAGTAACAATTGTCATCATCATCCGTGCTCACGCTACGAACTCGTGACAATTCGTACACTTTTTGTATGTGTGCTCTTATATACAAATAAGATGTCCCAGATTTCATACTTTTTTTTATCTCTCCCAATTTAATGGTCGCACGTCTCACTGATTAATTCTAGGGTGGGCTCCAGCAACAAGGAAAAAGTGCTTCCAGTCAAACTTTGGAATCTATAAAGGAGTCGTAATGTATATATACACACATATTATTATGTTAAGTGTATCAAATAGGATTTCACGCGTACCCCTCAGACGAGCCCCGCCGCATGATGACATGCATTTACGGAAATTTTTATTGCAGATCTAGCGGAAAGTGTCTCATTTTGACCCGACAACAATTAACCAATTATTTAACGCCATTTTTGTAATGCTTGTTGAGGATGACGTAAATCGAGAGTGCTGCGCTCAGAAGCGCGTCCTTCATAGTTGGTAACACGTGTTTTGCCGAAAATTCGGATTTACATTACTTTGACGCAACCAAACCCTATGGGAGCGTTTTGCAAGAATCAGCAAAAAATTTGGGATGAAAAAGAGTTTTTTATTTGAGTATTTTCGTTCCTGGAGACAAAATAAAAAAAAATTGATTTGATTGAAAAATCAGATTTTTCAACCAGCTTTTCCCCGGATAAACTGCCATAACTTGGCTAATCCTTAGCGGATGCAGATGGATTAAGGCTTGCTTCGCGTGAATTTGGCATAAAATTCATGCATCAATCATTTTTGGAGTTCGGCTGTGGGGTACGCGTAAATTGCTATTAGGTATTTATATCGTACATCCCGCATATTTTAGCTGTTAAAAGGGGATAAAGTATATAAAATTTATACCCGGCATATAATCAAAACTTGGAGGAAACCTTGACGTGAAGCTATAGTGTGGCATTATTGAACTTTTACGCTTTATCAAGGTACAAACGTGATATGATGACTTATGATAGTCAATAGTCATTATATCACTTCGGGTCACTCCATACTAATGTTCTGACACGAGAAGATCATTGCAAAGGAAATTATGAAATGAATTACTCCTCCCATGCACTGCATTGACAAAACTCATTTGGAATATAAACGCCAAGAATGTACATGCCAAGAAGTTAGTGAAGCGTGTCTTTTGTATTACCACGATAATCTTTTTTACGCCTGCAATTCAGAAAAATGGTTATTTTCGTACTAATTTATCCTTTTCGGTTTATCAATTATTACGAACATTTGCTGGCGTGAAAATTTTATGAGTGCTCAGATCACAACCCGTAGATCCATTGACAATTTACATTCATAAAACACTAGATACTACGACTGTGTTAATTTTTTTTTTGTAAACCCGGAAAAATAAACGTTAACAATAATAATACTTTGGTGTAACTGCGTTTTACAAGACGGAGTCTGGACATTAATAAGGGGTGAAGTGATTAATGCCAGCTACACGTTTGGGACATGTTCGAATAACATGCAATTTATTATTCCTAATTTTAGCGTAAGTAATTATTTACCAGAACGCAATATAATTGTAGATCATGTACATATTCCAATTTCATTTGAACTTTGAAAAGAAAAAAGGCAGCTCATATGAGATCAACTTATTTCCATATTATATACGTATATGTATATATGTAACTCATGCTAAACTGCACGTCGATAGTAATTAACTTTCTTCACGTAGCCGTTTCTTTGACTTCAGAAATTTTACTTTCAAACTCTATGTAAAACCATTGACCACATGGATTATGACAGGATTAAATTATAATTGAAAATCGTCCGAGGGTAGCTATTTTATATGCTTCACAAGTGCTACATTTAATAAAGTGAAGCGTTTGAAGGTCAATGTACAACTCCACAATTGATGCAGAGATCTTTTTCAGCAAGAAAGACACTCAAGGGTCTCATACATTTTGCTGAAACATTCTGCGGATCGTAGGCGGCACAGGGATTTTCCCCGGACTAGGGACGACGACTAGAGCATCCCTAGGAATGACTCGCTATAATAAAAGTGCAAATTGAGGTTTCGAATTAAAAAAAAATAGTTTTTTCGAAATCCACCCCGAACCGAAATTTCGGGCTTTTCCCTATGTTAATCCCCATTTAAAAGTTTTACTTCACGTGTCCCCCGCCCCTTTGGAAAATTTTCAAAGGCCAAACCGCTATCATGGATATTACTCATGTACATATGTATCACATCGGAGAAAGGACTCCCCTCGGTACATCATGCGACCCGTCTCTTTCTTTTCGTGTCTGTATTGTCGTACATATATGTATATCTCTTTACCATACACCTGCACCCTCTACCTGTCTCTTTCTCCTTTTTCGTCTCTTTGGTTGCCTTGCCTCCATTTTCTTTTCTCTTTCATCTCCCGTCTTAATATGTGCGTCGTTCTTCATTTTCGTCTCTCTTTTCATTGCTTGCTGTTTGCGTATCTTTCTTCATGTTTGAAAATGAGGACAGACAGAAATTACGGGACAAAAATGAAGAAAGAGATAATAATAAAAATAATAGTGGATTTATTTGCCATTTCAAATTACACAGTAGGTACATTCTTCATAATAATAATAATAATACATCTCTTTGTTCATTTTCGAATTGCTATTTTATTGTCAATTATCATTGATAATTTATCAAATAATGTATAATGAATGTATTATTTTCTCCTTAAGGACCCATGTCCATTTTATAGAGAGTTCAGATTGAGATATCTGGAAGGGGAAAGGTTCAGTTCAAAGGTTTTGTTTAACAAGAAATCAGAAAACATACCAGTTTACCAGTACAATTCCACATCGGCCTACCCAGACTACCTACCTGCCAACTGCCAAAGTCCCTCACACAGCCCTATTTAGTTGTGGTCGTAAATCGTAACTAGTGGAATTTCGTTTATGTGCGTTACGATTGTGTAATAACACTACAAAAATGTTGATATTACACACAGATTCAGAGTATAGGGTTTACGTTTATAGTATACGTAAGTACAAATTCAAATATAGGGTATTTACGGATAATAAGTTCATGATTACCGATTCAAATACCAAATGCCGATATAGTATACATACATATAATATGCTGGCTAGAATGCGTGCAAATTATGTTATGAAAATTTTAGAAATTGCTGTTAAGAAATCTGGTTCTATTCTATTTTGTTCGGAGCTAACATCTGACCCGAAACTCGACCCACTTGTGGCTGTTATAGGCGAAGTCCTCCTTATAAAAGCAAAGGTAAAGTTTGATCTCATGGTCTCTTTCGCTCTGTCTTTTTCTGTCACTGCTGACCCAAGATACCGTTCCGTCCATGTCCGTGGTGGTATTATGTGTATATTGTTATCATTGGTTACATTTAGGGAAGCCATTCATGATGGATTCATCAGTAGGGTACTGATTTGAGAAAGCCTACACTGATGTCTGCTGACACTGTCATCAGGTATTTTTAGTTAGCGCAGGAATTTAATTACGAGTATATTTTTGCGCTAAAAAATTAAAATCTAGCACTTCCTTCGTAGTAATCTAATTGTAAGCTC
>JAQGBT010000120.1:0-80900 GCA_034698585.1 Disparrhopalites patrizii
GTAATTCAAATCTGTACTCCGTAATCCGTAATCCGAATACATAATCCGAATCCGTAATTCAAATCTGTACTCCGTAAACCGGAATCCGTAATCCGAATCCGTAATTCAAATCTGTACTCCGTAATTCAAATCTGTACTCCGTAATCCGAATTCATAATCCGAATTTGTATTCCCGTGATTATAATCCTGGATTGTCAATGCCTTGCGGCTGCTGGAAATTGTCAGTGGGATTAACATTGTTTTGTGGAGTTTGATCTAAAATGGAATTATCTCAATGTGGACGTAGAAGGTTAATAATATACAGTGTTAGATTTTGGGTATAGAGCACTGCGTTCTGAGAGCAGCGAGCAGCTGAGAGCGGAGCAGCACGCATCTTGCTCATGGGATTTTTTCTTTCTATGTGTGATAGTGCGTCTGAAAGCCTATACATACGACTATATTGCTAAAAAACGTATTCTGCGCATCGTGTTGGTAAACAGAGAAAGAGAGAGAGAGAGAGAGAGAGAGAGAGAGAGAGAGAGAGAAAGAATAGGAAATGATGAAGGAAATAAGGAGCCAAAAGAGAGAATAGAATATAGCAAGAGCAACTTCTGTGCTTTGATAATCTCCCTGTAAACATTCGACACATAGAAGAGTTTTGTTCTCCAAAAAGACGTTTATATTAAATATACATCAAGAGTGTTTCCTACTTTATATGTACAAACTGTTAAAAAAAAAAAAGAAATCGGAAAAGGACTACTAAAAAGTGCAATTTGACTACAATTATATTTTGTGACTTGAGTAAAGTGTAATAGTTTTTTTGGGGGGAAAGAGTTTGCATATCCTATCAACATTTACATTTGATTGCAATTTTTACCCATAATTATATCGGAAATCATTTATTTGTGCTCAACCTTTTCCCCCCTCTCACAATCAATTGGTTAACAGACATTTTGTTGTTTAATTTTTTTGACTCCGCCTAAATAGCTTTTACCAAGAGAAAAGTTTTTTCAGGGGGGATGGTTAGTATTGTGGAGAGGAGTGTATTTTGTTCTGCTACTGCAGAGAATAATAAAAAGAGTTATATATCAGGAATATCAGTTGGTTATGGGGGGAATTCACAAGTATTTGGTGTTTGATCGCCTTTGAATACTGATTAATCGGTGGAACTGTATGCTGTGAGGATACAGTGTAAGTAAATTCATTTAACAAAAAAGTAAATAGTTCGTAATAATAATTTGGGGTGGTTTGTATGGTATCGAGCCCTCTCCTTTTTTTCTGAGGTTTTATTCTTCCGGGATTCTCTTCATGTTTTTACATCATCATTTGTTAAATACAAATCCCATTTTAGGGGTTCCCATAATACGGTTGACATTGGTTTTGACGAGATTTTGTGAATGTGAAAATTGGTGGGTAACTGGACGTTAGATTATGTGGACTACTAATATATATGTCTAGCAAGAAGGGAATCGTTTCGTCCGCAGAGAGTGTTAAAAAAAAGGAAGAGGAAGCAGAGTGGGATCAAGTTTGACCGAGATTCAAGGCTTCTTGATATGCGGGTAGTGTTCAACGCCTGGAAAAAGAGCAACTTTCGGGAAAAAGGGACATAATCATTTTTCTCCAGAAGGACAGCTCAAGGTCGATGGTGTTATTTGGAACTTTGCCAAAAATCCTATCCTAGTCCTTTACTCAAGCATATAAAAAAAAAAGAAGGGAAAGTTTTTTTTTTATCCTCAACAGCCTTGAAAGAGAAGACCGGAGAAAAAAAAAATTGCTTCAGAAAATGATCCTATGTATGCTCTGCCACCAAAGAAATATGCAGTATTTCCAGCCGTTCTAAAACTCTACGAAAATATTCTACCAGACACTTTGTTTTTTTTGTACTCCCAAAACATCAACCCACTCAATTCTAATTTGTTCTCGCGTTAACATGTACAGACTATAAAGAGTGACTGCTGTAACCATTGTGTGTGTGATCCAAAAACGTTTTTTTTTATTTGTCTTTGTCTGTACACATGGAGAGAGCCGTTTAAAGGTTCTCTTTGCTATTAGTTGTTGAACTTGGTGATTATCAAAACTACACACGGAGTGCGAAAAGGTCTTTTGCCAGAACTATGAACTGAGAGCTACAAAGAATGCGACAGATGTATTAAATACCATGGACGAATAAGTATTACCGTATATACATTGATATAGGATACACACCGTAAGTTTTATAATACACATCGTCGAAAACGTCGCAGAAAAAGTTTGTTTTTGTTGTTTGTTGATGTTGATACTCTCTCGAAAGTTTATTTTTCCATGTGAGTTCAGAGCTCTTTTCTGGCAGATATTTTTGTGGGAAAAGGGTTGGCTTTGCTATACACGCTGTGTGGTTTTACATTTTATCCTCTCTTTTGGTGTGGTACTTCCAGTATTTACTTGATTCAAAGGTACATAACATCCTGTGTGATTTAGTATGTAATGTATGCACACTTCCCCGACGTACCAACATCAAGTTAGGAGCACAAGAGCAGTCAAGAGCAGAGCTATACAGTGAATTCTGTAATCTGTAAGGGTTTTGGGCTGTTGGGTATACCTTTTCACTCATATGCTCTTCTGAAGTTGGCTGAACAGCTGATTTTTCCTGAACCGCGCTGACTTGTGCCAGTGTAACTTTTTCGACTTTTTTCTTCATTGGTACTTACTCTTACTCCTCGTTGTAACCGTGTGGTAGATCTTTATTTATTTTTTTTGCATGAAGAACAAAACTCTTTTATATGTCGTGAACATTTCTCTTAACCTTTTTAGACATGAATGTACGGAGTCTTGAGTCAGAGATTGGGTCTAAAAGCGCAACTTCGTAATTCCCCAGTTAGAAAAATTTACCTCCCAAACGAACAAAAACAACTCATCGGTTGAGGATCTAAGTCATTGCAGTACTTGCAGCTAGTCAAAGAACCTGTGGGTAGGTTCAAATAAAATCCAAACTTTTAAAATACTCAGTCAATAGTGCTGAGCAACTACTTCGGACAATCGTTTGAATTGACAGACTTTATAAAAATAATTTCCTGTAAAAATACAAAATTATTGGATTTATGTTTTCATCATCTTGCGATATTAAACATCACTGTCGAGGGAGGAACATTTCTTCTTTTCTTTGACTATACAAGGAACTAAGTCTCGTGTCGATTTTTACATCTGTTTGGTACTTTGTTTTTATTGTTGTCATCCGTTGTGCCTTCTTGTGTCTACAAACGATTATGTGCTATTTTTTCCGCACGAAAGAGCATCCGAGTTAACTGCACTGATTTATTATTTTCTCTATTGTCAAAATGATGGCAGGTTAAGCAGCAACAGTTTCAACGCAGTAAATTGGAAAGTAGCTCTAAAAGTGTTATATTTTTTTTTGGAAAATCGTCTCAACGTTTAAGGATGTTATTTTGTTCGATAAAACTGAAAATGTGTATGGATATAAATCATCAAGCGCATTGACGGGTGTGAGTACACATACTTCACTGTAAATAATGATAAAAAGTGCGGGGGAAAGCTAACGTAATGATCCTTCATTAGTGCCTTCATACCTGGGAAAAGTTTTCGAATTTTTGTTTGTACTCCTCACACGAGGGCTTAATACTTGCCAAAGGTATTTTCACCTGTGCTTTTTTACAATTGAAATTCCCCGGTTTCGTTACAGCTCCAAAAATGCCGTTCATTTCGAAAGATTGGAGGTCGCCAGGTGACTACTGGGTCAAAAGTGGATCGGGATGGGAAAGATTCAAAGTGCTCCGTTTCATGGGGTAAGGAAGCAATGATTTCTTTTGTTTGTCATTTGAGCCAAAAACAAATCTCATAGTTTTGCAATAACTAATAACCTCAGCGCATGTATGTAGCATATTGTGTTAAATGTCACCAGGATTTTATTACTCCTATTTCCTTACTGACAAATTTCCTGTATTTCAAGATGATTCGTTTTTAATGTACTTACGTAAACACTACTAGGTTTTTAGTATTTTTTTTACTAAAAATTAGTAAAAAATCCTCTAGGAATTAGTCATTAAGAGCGCAAGGAATATTTAGCACAGTGATTTTAGCACGCTAAACAGCCATCCATAATCAGTGATAGAACTATAGCAGGAACAAATATTCAGAAGATGGAAAATATTTGTGGAACGACTTGTCTAAAATGTTAGAGGACAGCCAATGCTGGTTGCCTAATTACTCAGCAGCAAACGCGTGCATATTTCTTAATGTCTTTAGCATATATTTGCTACAATATAT
Organism: Disparrhopalites patrizii; assembly: GCA_034698585.1. NCBI lineage: Eukaryota > Metazoa > Arthropoda > Collembola > Symphypleona > Sminthuridae > Disparrhopalites > Disparrhopalites patrizii. The sequence goes on from JAQGBT010000120.1 coordinate 4,240, forward strand.
TGTCAACCGGAGGCTAATTAAGTTTATAATGTATTCACTGGTTACGTATGGTATCGCTAGTAGGTAAATTGCGTTCCGCAAAGGTACTATATTGGGCGAAAGAAATATTTTGTAAAATGTGTGTATCTGTCTGCACACGTGTCATTGGAATTTTGAATTACTTAACAATAACAACAAATCTTCGCATAGTATTCGCAGGCTTTGAGTGATTCCTCTATAGTGTTCTGTCTCCTCAAGCAGAGATATGTGCACCACCTATACATATATAATATATATGTACACAGGGATATTTATGAAATGGCAGACTCGTTGATTTGCAAAGACTAATAAAATTTGCAAGACGATGCAACTGTCCTACAGACCACAATCTTTGAGATGCAATGGGGAAGTGGTGAGTATAGTCGTGTGCGTACATGTGTGCATGCTATGTATGCGGCATGATTTCCAATATTTTTCAGTCTTCGTAGGATTCCTTTTTGTTTAGAAGCAGAACGTCTACTAACAGCTAGCCATTCGATAAGTATAAGTAGCAGTATCAAGTAAGTACTTTGTTAACTTCGCAGTGTTCGAACACATGTAGCAAATTGGCAAAGCACGTCAGTCAGTACAACTCTACACTAGCCAAACAACGACAGTGATTTCATAATCGACTATGTAACTTTTTTTCTTAATCTTCTAAGCTCACTAGCTTTCTTCCTTTTCCCCTTCCCTCGTTATTCTTATCGTTTTTCTTTTTTTTTTCATCGTATTTTTCATTTAAACTACTTCCTCCTTTAATGCTACGTTTGTATGTCATGCGGAGTGAGATGTGACTCTTAAACATGTACCTGGGTGTACATGCGGACATCGTTGTAACAAAGGATCTGATTTTCTTCTGATTCTGCTTTTTACAGTGGATCTCAAGAGAATGGCCCAGGTCAAGAAGCGGAACAGCATCCGAATCAGCAGCAACCACACTGTAGAATTAATTTACGGCAAACTCGTGAGGTAAGTTAGAAGGAGTAATATTAATTTCATTATGGCTTTTATAAAATCGAAAGGATGTAATTAGTGCTTTCTGCAGCCCAAGCGCTCAAACTCAAGCCTCCTTTGTTTTGAACTCACTGTTTTGCTACACTTTTCATCCTTCTATGAAGTAGAATATAAACTAGCAATCTTTGTTTCCTCATGATTATTTATTATTATATTTTCTTTTTCGTTTTCAACCACTGACCCAAACACTTTTGTACATACATACATCTATTGTGTATAGTAGTACAGTTCATGTCGATATATAAGAAGCTGTTATCTTCGATTATACGCATGTTTACTGCCAACAAAAGTGCAGCAATGTCGCAGGTGACTATGTAAGCGTTTTACACAAGCTTGAAAAAACGAAAGTTTTTGGCCTGCATTATTATACCTGCTGTTTCCACCTCAAAATCTTGAAATACCAGTCTTCCTACTGTGTATGCATATGTTGATGTATAGCTCTATTGATATACATATTCCTGGTGTTGCACATTATTGAATCCCTTCAAGCTCAAACCTCTGAATTTTGTGCTAGGTGTTGGCGCTAGAGATACTACTTGTCGAATAGAATTAATGTTTTTTTAACTCTCTTTAATCATTCAGGTCACCAGCGAAAATGAAATCAAAGACCGTTAATGTTAGATTGTTGGACAGCATGTAGAAAGATCTCGTGCTAGAGAAATATAATTTATTTGGGTTTGATGCTTACTGCTTACTCTTACGTTTTTCAACGGTTGATCAGTGTTTTGTAGAATTCTTGTGCCCTGCATTATTTCGTGGCACTGAATTTTTTTTATGTCGAGGCAAAATGTGGTCTTCATGTTTATATGTGCACTCATACTCATACAGATTGGATACACTCTATTTCTTATTTTAGTTCTGCATGATAATGTTATTAAGACCGGAAGGGTAGAAATACATACATAATACGTACTACTTTCCCAGCGGGTATGATAACTTGCATTGTTGCATCAAACAAGAGTTTTGCATCTTTTGTAAAACTTCATCGCAATTTTCCAGAAAATACTATCGTGCACGAATGAATCCGAAAAGTTTCTAAGAATGTTTGACTGTGTAGAAAATTTTTATGCGTACGTATAATATATGTAAGTATATCTTGGAAAGATTTCCGTGACTTTAGGAAATCCCGGCTCTTTCTCCTTTTTATTCATTCTGAAAAGAAGAGTTATGTGGGTCAGCTTCTTGGTACGGCAAATGAATAAAGTTTGTATAGGGAGATTTCAAGTTGTTTGAGGTTAGCTTGCGGTTAAAAAATATTCATTTGGTAGGAACATGTGAGAGCGGGTCGGCCAGTATGTCTCTGTGGATTTCTCGGGTGTACTGTACAGTTTCCTCTGAATGGTATCTTTCTTTTGCGCTTAAGACTTCTGAAGTTTTTACAATCAAAGCCCGTGCATGCTGTAAATTTTAAGCATTCATGACTCGCTTCTTGCGGCTATAATATAGCGATAGTAAACAAAACAAGAATGCAAATTTGTGTACGAGTAATTATGCATGACACACATCATGTAGGTTTCTTTTGGGTATTGCTGTATGGCTGACATATGTTACATAACTTCTAGAAGAGAGTGAATCAATTTTTGTTGCCGTTTCAGTAGTGTAAGGTCTATTGAATAGACCTTACACTACTGTTTCTAAATGGCATCTTCACATGGTACGGTAATCACTCGTGTAATCATGTATTTCTTATTAAAAAAAATGTACTGTAGTATATTAATTAAATGGTTGCAGACGTTTTGGGGAGAACAAAGTTTTACAGCTTTTTGTTTGTATAAAATACAGAATCTGTCATAATAATAATCACATATGCTTATTCGTACGTAGCATGCACAATAATGGAAGGGCCTTTGCTTCCTCATACAACACTAGATCGCATTTTACTATCCAGCTTTTCAAGTTATTACTTGGGGCACACGCAGTATGATTACAGTGGCGTACAGAAATTTAAATAATGTTATGTAACAAAATAATACAATTTTGTGGCATTATAGATTTCAGGATTTAATACCCTGTCGGAAGCTCTTCAGCTGCTTGACTTTCAGAGTGCCCTTCGGGATCAGCGGAAGTTTCAGTACATTTGCGTCATCATCCGATTACTCATTAGTAATCCTTATTTGAGTGGCAATTCCCAAAGGATTCTAGTAAAGTTATTGTTTCAAATTTGTGACCAAGTCCGCTTCGGCTGGAGATACGATTTACTCCGTATGATTCTGCCAGAGATGAGGTGAGTCATATAAATTTTGTTATTGTTCTAAAATCGATAGAGTCACATTATAACTCTTTAATAATTTCTGAAGATAAGGATGATTGTATCAAGAATTTACGTTATTTGCAAACCTAGAGAAATAATCATTTGTAATTTTAAAGCCCAAAGTTACTTGGTCTCAGAAACATGTTTGTGTTACGGAAATGCATTTGTGTATTATTGACACAATAAGCAGTTGCAGACTGGACTAGTGTTTGTTGATATTTCATCGTTTACTGTTTATGGTGTACAAGTACTGATAACATAGTTCATGTTATCTGTGGGCAATTTTGTGCTAAACGTTTAAACTTCTACCAAAACTACAAGCTGTTTTTATGTAATTTTAATTACACAAGTGTTTCTCGCCAGTGCAGGGTGCACACCTCATGATTCAGTTTTGAGTTTAAAAGTATGTATAGAAAGCATATGAAGGTAACTACGTAGAAATGAAATCATTATGTCACCCACGGCTGCCACGGGTTCGTACCGATCTTATCTTACAAAGTACAGAAATAGTTCAAATCAGTCAAAGACCCTGGCTAATTAATTATAATAATTACGCACTAAAATGTTTTGGAATGGAATTTAATTATCGTGGGTGGTTCTAGAAACAAAGTCGAGAATGTGGAGAAGCTACATAACAAAAAATCAGTGGTGAGTCTCATTTGGACAGAAGTTCGTTATTATTATAATGTGAAAGTGATTGAGGAAACAACTAACATCGCAGAATGGCTGAATGGGATGAAAGACACCCGCCAGTTTACTGGGACAGCAATAATGCATTTCTTGTGCGACGTTTACTGAGTGAGACTTGCCAATTTCTAACCCAAAAATAGATGAATATTTGTTTTTACCCAGAGCTACTTATAGCCTTTATGGAAAAGGAAAGAGAGGTCGTTTGTCCGACTCCTACGTTTCGAATTTTACGTTTTTCAGAGTTACTGCGCTGTTACGATTACGTCTCGGCAGGAATTCTTGGTAAATAAACAATGATTTCGTCGAAATCATTCCCTAACTGGGTGAATGAATATCCGCACGTACAAGTTCAGCTTCAGGGACACGGCATCTGCGCATATGTATAATAAACGTATTACGCAATAAATACTATTTTTGCACTTTGAAGCTGCGGCGCAAAAAAAATTCTATTAGCACGGGGAAAACGGATTGTGACTGCATACGATGTGTTTAGGTGTTTACCAATGTACGTACATTCGAGAAAAAGTTAAAACATTGGCACAGGAAAAAGTCACCTCTGGAGCTTGTTACAAAAGATATTGATAAACACGTCAAAACTAAGCATTGCGAAAGCAATTTTTCCCAAACAAAAACAATCGACGTGTGCCAGAAGTGGCTAAAATTGGAAGGTATGCTAAAGATATTTATGTCCAAATCATATGGATTCAGGTTAGAGTTTAATAACCACAACCCTTTGTCAAGTACATCAGAAGGCGTATTTTAATCTACAAAAGGTTTGCAGCTGTTAAAATTATCTTGTAAGTTTGCCAATATTTACAATTGGAGTTAAACCAAAAGTTCTTTAGATTGACTGATAGTACAGGGTTGTTGACCACGAATTAAGAAAAATGAATTTTGCCGTCCGTCATGCATTGAAAGCAGTTTCATTAAGAATATCAGTTAATATCAGTGTGGATTAGCGCATTAGTTAATTTCGATAAAATGTTAAATGTGTTTACAGGAAATCGTTGGATAACTGCTGGGGAGGCAATCTAGGATCTGCGCAATTATGGAATGAAAACAAAAACCAGATTGATAAAATTGAGGAGTTACTGGCCACATACGCGGACGAGGTACGCGCTCAATATGTATTAACTTCATATTTCTGTTTCCTGATTAATATTGTTACAGTTGATTGCTCAATTGTTCAATTGGAAATACGGTTCGATTAACAAAAACTATTGTACAAAAGTGTTGCAAAAAGTGAAATCAATTTAATTTCTATTTTTCAGGCACCCAGGATCCCACTGCAAGAATTCCCCGAAGATATTATACGGTTGATAGTCTTGAAGCTTAATAATGACAAGGATTTGAAAAACTTGGCAGAATCCGATGTTGCCTTGGAGTCTTTAGTATCTGAGAACAGAATCTGGCGCCAACTGTGCATTTATCATTTCAGCCGAGAAAATATTATTAATACAGCAATCAAATTGCAGCAGCAGCAAGAACAAAAGAAATTTAGAAATACGAATATCAATATTCAAGGAGGAAGAGCAGGGTTGAGAAAAACAGGTATAGTTTTAGACTGTGACAACAATAACAAAGAGAACTTTCAGGAAATTGCGAATGTTGATGAGGAAGGAGAAAACGGGGAAAAAATTGATTGGGAAACCGTCTACAAGTATTTGAAAAGAAATTTTAATCTAAAGGAGGAATATGCGGAAGTCCTTAATTATTGTAAGCCTTGTAATGTTCTCTTCTGGCCTAGCTTTGGTCATCCCTGCATTGTAGGGACGGCTGTATTTGTCGATAAAGAGAAAGAGAACAAGGACTTATTTGTTGATGTCAAACCCTGTGATTTTGTCTCTTTTTTTAGTACGTAATATCTCGCGCATTTTTTCGGTGCACGGGTTTGGGTAAACTTAACTGGACTCATTTTCTTACGATTTTTGGGCTTACACAGTAACTGGTTTGTCATGTGAGCCCTTTTGTGGTTGTTGTCGTTGTCTTCGTAAGACAAATGTACACTTACGCTAATAACAGGAATGTTTCATTAATTTAGCATAAAATGCTTACAGGGATTGTTGCTTTAGGTGTTGCTTGTCATTATCATACCAGTGAATATTTCTAATTAGTTCTGTACTCTGTGTACATTGTTTGATTTATTTGCTAAGAATAAGTGTAGACTACCTTCTGATTTTTAGACATTTGATTCTCATGTGTTCGTGTTGATTCCGTTGCGAATGTATCGTTGTCAATTAGAAATTAAGAGACAATCAGTTTTAAAGTCGCAGTTAAGTTTTATCCCGATTTACTGTTGATCATTATGTTACAAAAATACTAACGAAATACGTGTACACTATGTGTACCCTTTGCATAATTTCCATTCGTGGTTAGACGTGGTAACAATAAATCAAGCATCGGTTATCGCCGTCTGTGAAAGGATTTCAGTACTTATCAAGGAATCAAATATTTTGATGAAACCGCAGAAGTGAGGCATGTTAAAGCAATAGCTCTTCGGTTGTCATGTAGTTAATTTCTTTAAACGAATAGTCTGGTAGCTAAATCCCGAAAGTTGACGCATTGATTAGCATCGACGCAGGAATTACGCATTCATTGTGATGTTACTTATTGTTAGTTGTATGAAAGTACTAACGATATTATAAATATAGCGAATAAATGACTTAAAAAATTACTCGATAGAAATATAATGAGCGTGGCTCTGAAACTGTAAGGGTGCTCCTATTGACTCTAGGTTACAAATATTAAGTGCAGTTGTATGTATACCATTTCAAATGTATTGAATTGTAGCTGCCGCTGCTATGATTTGCACTAACGGTAACTATCACATAATGTTCAAGTAGTGTGTATTTTATCGCAACTCGCAACCTATAAAAGTATTTTATGTACAGTGGGAATTTGAATAGTCAATGCGCAATTTGTTATTGGATAAACGCTGTATTCGTCCAAGTAAATCGATTTCGCGCTGTGTTCTTACGAGAACTTTTTTTACTTTTGTGTATTGGCAAAAGTAAGTTTGTTACGATTTTAGATTTTGTATGTTGTGATCTTTACACTCTTTGTTTTTAAACCCAACGCATTTTCCTTCGCGCTCGTTTTTTTTCGGACCGTTTGTTTAAATACGCTGTAAGGTTTGGACTCCCTAAAAGGAATGTTCACAATTTGGTTTCGGCACGCATTTTGACGGAACTTCATATACATACGTAGATGTATATATAATACCAGCCAAAGTGTATTCTTTTGATGTAGAAATTCAAACCTGTATTAAATAATAAAAGTAACATCGTCGCTTTTGCAAAACAATTATTCTTGCGATGCATGCTGCATTCAAATGATATTATTGTTATTATTAAGAAGCATATTATCAAGTTAGGTTAAATACAATTATACCTACGTTGGTTATAAATGTTTCCCAACAATGATAGAAAACCGCCTAAACCAAATATAATTTTATCCACTTGAAAGCTTGACACATGTACATATATTCGATTAATATAATCTCGATTAATGGTTGTTTTTTGGGAACGTCAAGTTTCTTCAATACTTGCACGGCCTTAGGAATGGGAAGTGGAAGTTCTACACTGCAAGCGAAAAATTATTATCATATGAGGGGTTCGGTCATATAATTTTCATATAATTTTAAGTCATAAGTCATAATTTTTCTCACAATCAGTGTTGAAACTACGCCTTTACACGGGAAAATACGAATCTGAAAATTGCAAAGGGGGACCCTGTGGTGACTAAATTTTAACATGGGTTTCCCCATAATGGTTTCCCCTAAAAACTTTTCCGAGCCATATTTAATTTTCAATTTGTTTTAAATTAGTAAAATGGGATTTTTAGGGAAATTACTATAATGGTCAAGATGCTATACAAATACTAATACTAGCATGCAATGTCATAGCAGTTTGATTTGTTCTGTAGGTAAAACCGCGTGAAGATGGTTTTTCCGGTGCAACAGGGCTGAAAAAGTTCAACATTTTGAATTACTTAAATTCGTCGTAATTTGAAAAACGTGGGAGACGGATTTCGAAGCACATGAATACAGACACACCTGTAGAAGCTCTTAATTTAGCTAAAAATATATTCTCTGAATTTTGAAGTATTTTATCTGAAATGGTTTTTTGCTTCTCCTGTATTTAGTACTGTGGATTTCACTCTTACTTCCAAACCATATGTCCGAAGACAAATATCATATGTCCGAAGACAAATATACATGGCATTGGTTAGAGCGCACGTCGCATTCTGTGTTTTATTCCGTATCAAAGAAACTATTCATATAATGTGCTCTTTTTGGAATCGCAAATGGCATGTCAATATTTCCATTAGGATAAAATATAAAACGAGATAAACCGAAGAAATGTTTGAGCCAAGTTAAATGGACGCTGCCTTTGTTTTTGTGTTGTAGGAAAGAAAGTGAAAATATTTAAATACGGAAATGACTCATTGGAAGTGCAATAAATACTTTCCTCCTCATTGTTTGGAAACGACTCAATCAATTTTATTTTATGTCGACTGATGTAACAAATTTCTATTCTATTCACAATACGAAGAAATGGAAAGCGTTTTTCAGTTGCATGCATATGCTCGTCCATTGTACCAGAAACTCATCCATTCTTTCTTAATTGTGTTATTATTAAGTTGTTTGCTTCCCGCATCAACGATAAGACAGACGAAAATTCCACAAGCATGAAGCATTTTGGAAAATTTTGGTTTCTACTTGTAAGCATTTCGTCTCTCACAAAGTCGGAATTTCTGCCTGGGAATGAGAAAAACCTAACGTTCACCCTCTCTGCCTCGTAAGGTGTATTTTAGAGCAAAAATCTTTTGCCATTTATAAATTCATACATACATACGTCGTGGATCCAGCAGCTCTCATCAGCGGTTTTTATTTCAAGGAATTTACCAGCAAAGGATTCCGGATCCAAAAATGATGCTTACGTCAAAGTTTACTTGAAAAGTGGCGAGGGTGAAGATGCTCATGTGGGGACGACAGATGTTGTTAAGGGCAGCGACAAACCCTTTTGGCCCACCGTCCTTTCTATTTCCTGGAGAAAAGGAACGAACCAGGTAATACCAGTAACCTTTTTAAGCTGGGAGGAAATGTCTCCCGTGATGTTTTATGTCATAGCACAATCCACCCAAAGTATCTACACTCCATGGTGGTTCTTTCCTTGAGAAATGTTGCGACGAAATACATATGAAGTTGAATGAAGTTATTTTCTAGCGTTACCTTTTACATAGGAGCTACATTTCATTGTCCGCGACAGTTCGGTGGGGTCAACAGGGAAACACATCGGGGAAGTGCGAGTGAATGTGGACGATTTCGCGGAAAACAATCAGGATTTGCGTCTCTCCCTGCTGGGAGGTGGACACTTGCGAATTTTAGGGACTCAACCATTTAGATTCAAGTTGTTCGCAAGGTTCTGACATTACTTTGTGTTGGCACTCTAAATAAATTCCTGCATGCTAAGCTGCTAGTGACATCATTATTTAGTTGATACGAATTGTTTCGCATTTTTTCGTTAATTTGTCAGAAATGTTCCCAAGCTGGATAACTTTGGCGGAAAAAGTGACCCTTACGTGGAGATTTACTGGAGACAAGAGAATAATGTGGATTACTTCATCGCATCCACTTCGGAAGTCGATGACTCTGAGACTCCGGACTGGGAGGACATTTTTGAATTTGCTGCGTATCGTCCAGGGACGCAACAGGTAAGGAAATCATGAGCTTCTTTAAATTAATATTTATACGAATTTCTGAATAAAGAATCACATGCCGTCCGTACGTTATTATTATTATTATCTTATATATTATTTCGCAGGTCTTGTACTTCAAATTGTATGACTACGATCCCTTAAGCAAGGACGATTTGATCGGGTCAGTACTGTTGGATGCCGATCTCTTCGTGAGTAAAAAGACGACGAAGATCGCCGACATCTCCAATGAGAAAGGTCAGCCGGTCACTGTGGATGATCATCGTCGAGCGACTCTTGCCATCGTTCCCCTCTAGGTTTTGCAGACTATATGGATGGACTATTTGTTAGCGTTCTATAATTCCGTTTCCATTAATTGAAAAACCTTTATTTATAATTTATATAATTATAAAGAGTGCACGCACATTTGATCATTTGTTTTTGTGGGGTATTATGGTACACAGGTATACACATACGTTTTAATGTCATTCTTTACATGGGTGTATGGTACACTTCAGTTTTATAGATCTAATATGTGTTTTGTGAATACTGCTACAAATATTGTGAGCTTTCTCACAATTAATAAAAATGTGTGGTAAAATAGCAAAACAAAAGTAAGAACGCTGACATAAGAGAATTATTCTAAGTCATTTATTATCCGGTGTGCATGTATTGTATGGAATTTTATAGGTTGTATCATACAAAAATCATTTGTCCATAACATTAGAAATGCATGCGTGCAGCTCCCACAATTTTTGGGCCAGAAAATTTAACAATTGTAATTCCGAAATCCTAAATTCTGGGCATTTAAAATTTTCATTACATGTTACTAGCCTCTTTCATTGCCTCACGGATTTTTCAATTGCAAATAACTCACATCATATTTGCTCTAACAGCTAATAATTAGTTATTTCATATGCTAGTATATTTTCAATTCTATCCATTTGTTGTCAAAATTCTTTCAGAATAAACAACTTGACGATCACATGGTTCCACATATGCATTTTCATTGCTGACAAAGTTATTTAGAACAAGCGAAAGTGCAAATTTCATCTAGTAAAACATGCTTGCCTTAGTTCGCTTCTTAGCTTTTCTGAAATTTAGTAAGACAGTTAATATCATTAAATATGATTATGTACACATATGCATTATTCCATTTATGTCTCTAGATCAAGGTTTATATATAGAGAGATCCTACTGCTTACGAAGTGACAAAGGCAAATGGCCCTTTGTCAATGAAGGCACGCATCACCAATTTTTAAACATAAGTGTTAGACTTGGTAAAATTATATATCACGCTAATACCATAATCTTGACCTTTAAAACTCCTGGAAGTAATTTACAAGGTTCCTACTTGCACAAGTACACACACAACCCTTCTGTTTATCGGGAAATTTCCATGTGGGTCTGAATATTTCTCGCATGAAAAAGCAACATGAACGAAGTTCACTTATAACGATTTCATCCTTTTTATTGAACTAATTAAAAAAATTAATTGTTTATTTGCCAGATGATTTGAGGTAATCGAAAATCACGGAAGTGGAAAAGCTAAAATTATTCTCGGAATATTATATGCAAAAAACGCATATGTTTATTGGCACTTGCTTGCTCAATTCATGGTACTTAGCATTTTCATTAATTATATTCCATGTGGAAGTGTCTCACCTCTGCCTACCGTAAGATTCATGGAATTTTCTGTCCCAAGAATTTTTTCTCACTTTCATTCAGCCCTCGTGATCTCGTACAGTCTCCCTAACATTTTTATTCAGTTTAGACTTTCATTTTCCACCAAATCGTGTATTCACAAATTATTTTTGGTGAATAGTGCCAAGGGTCAAATGTAATTAAGTGTGCAAATTTCACAGCTCTGCCTTTTTTCTCTTTAAGATTTTGGATAGTTCTAACTTTTGAAGCGGGTCCTGTAGTTCGGAGTGATTCCTTGTTGCCCCACGGCTTTTCATCCAGAAAGAGCTGTGTCCAAGCTACAATTGTTTTCAATTTTGTGAAAATGGAATTATAGTCACATTTTTAGTGGGCTTTCTATTAATCCGTGCAGCACTTCTGTCGTGATTCTGGGACATTTACGTGCGTTGCAGAGCAATTGTTCTTGCATTCCATTATGCGTACAACTAGCTACGATTTAAAAACAGCAGAAACGACAGTAAGTGTAAGCTTAATGAAATTATGCATTTATGCCTGTAATTGCCCTCCGTTTTCAATGCTTTCCTTTGAGACTTAATGAGATCGATTGCACAGTTTAATACTGCAGAATTTTCAGGGATACTTGGGAAAATAAAATGCAGGTACATAAATTGGGGAATGCCATAGCCAACTTTTCACTCGGTTTGCGTAAACTTAACCTCGATTTAGCAATGCCTTACATACTACCACGGCGTTATGCATTGTAATAGTAGGGGCTTATTCCTGCGACATTCTTATGCAATTTGAGTTAATTCAGTTTGACCTTAGGGTTCAACTAACATAAAAAGCGTGTAAATTAAAATATATTTCTTGTCATGGTCTGCGTATGTATGTACGTTAATTACTTACTTCGGTAAATCCGAATCCTGTGTTTACTTCCCGACATCGTAGAAACCGGTAGAAAGTGAAGAAAGGAAGCGGGAGAAATGGAAGAATCCCTTAGAATTTCTTTTTTCTTGCATTTCCATGTCCGTCGGTCTGGGAAATGTATGGAGATTTCCTTTCACTGCCTATGAAAATGGTGGAGGTAAGTTATTTTCTTTCTTATATCCCCTTGAAACTCCCGATGGCATTTGTCAAAATCCATTCATCTCTGATTCAACCAACAGGTGCGTTCTTAATCCCCTATCTAATTGTCATTTTCTTCATTGGGAAGCCCTTATACTTTATGGAGATGGCCATTGGTCAATTCTCATCCTCTGGACCGGTTGAAATATGGCACATGTGCCCAATATTCAAAGGTATAATACAGACAGTTACATTTTCGTTATCTATTTCTGCACATATATTGTGAGTTACTTTTCCAAGGAAAAACGTTTAATACCGAAACATTTTTGTCATTACAATAGGAATAGGCTATGCCTCAGCGTATGGGTAAGTGTAATTCCTGCTTAACTACATTTCATGCATGCAAAATCAGGATAATCAGGACATCCAATTGACAAGCAAGTTCAATTGGCAAATTTTTTAGCTGACAAAGCGTTTCTTTTCATAACGTGTTCCAAGGAGCAAGATTGTTCAGAATTTTTTCTAAATAATACGACCCCTCAAAAATGTGCCGAAGAAACCTTTTGAGTACGAGGTTATAAAAAAAATCTCAGTTTTAGAAAAATTGAAACTTGTTCAGTTTTTCCGGAAACTCCCCGTCTCCATATCTTTCGTATGTGCAGATGGCAGCACAGAATGCACAGAGAAGACTTTTGCATGCATGAGGAAGGTAGTTATCCAGGCCATCATTAATGTTATTACTTGCCAGAAGTATTTATTTGTTACCAAGTGAGAGGTAATTTCAGCTCCTTTTGTGTGGGATCCTACTACTCTGCTCTCATGGCCATCACCTTGTACTACTTCCTTGCTTGTTTTCAACCCGAGTTACCCTGGGCCAGATGTAGGAACACGTGGGAGAATGTCACTTGTGGTCCCAATAACACGGCTTGGATTCAGGAGCCAGAGCCTTTGGAAAATGGAACCCGTACCATCGAGGAGAGTGTTGCCAGGCTATATTACAAGTAAATTTGTTCATTTTGCTCCTTATAACTCTTGCCTTCTCACTGTATCCCAAATCCTGGAGATGCAGTTGAAGAGAGGTCCTCATAATCGAAACAATGAAAAATATGAACAAACGTAGGAGAGAGGTCTTACTGGAATATGAGAACATCGACAATGGCATTGGAATTCCAGAGTGGCGACTTGCTCTACTTTTGCTTCTGTCTTGGATCATTATTTGTGCTTGTCTTGTGAAAGGAGTTACAAGGTAAAGTTATTTAATTTTGTATAATTTTATTACAATATATTAAATCAATGCTAGTTGTCCGAATTTTACAGTGATTTTTTGTCGAATATTTGTGTGGGATTTTCTTCATAGTTCAGGGAAATTAGCGTATTTCACGGCTTTATTTCCTTACGTGGTTCTCATTACCCTACTCGTTAGAGGGTTAACGTTGAAGGGATCTTTAAATGGAATTTGGTACTTCATACGGCCTGAATGGCACAGGCTATTAGATCCAAAGGTTTGCCGCATTTTTGTTTTAAAATGGGAAATGGTGCTTTGCTATTAAGTAACCAAATTTTTCATAACATGTTATTTTCACATTGGGATTATATTTGTCACATATAGGTTTGGTCAGCTGCAGTTGGACAATGCTTTTTCTCTCTCAACACAGGCTTTGGACCCATAATCATGTGAGTGATTGCTTTCTGCATTTGTCCGAAACATTGTCAAGTCAATTAATACGCAAATGTAATCTCTCCCGAAAAGGTTGTCTAGTTTCAACGATTTCCGTCAGAATGTGTACAAAGACGCGATGATCATCAGTCTAACGGATACGTTTACTAGCCTCCTCGCAGGCTGTACCATTTTCGCTATTCTGGGTTACTTAGCCTTTGACCTGGGCATTGACATTTCTGAAGTCACCGACGCCGGACCGGGCTTGGCTTTTATCTCGTATCCTACGGCCATATCGAAGATTAGGATCGTTCCTCAGGTTTAATCTTTTAATCAATGTAGCCACAGATTCGAAGAGTATATAATCTCATATGGATTTTTTGAGCGCTATGCATAAATATGAAATATAGTGCTTTTATTAAAACGTAACACTAAAAGTGAAATTTCTTGCAGCTTTTTGCAGTGCTCTTTTTCCTCATGTTATTCACGATGGGTGTTGGAACTGCCACGACCTTATCTGCGGGAGTGATCAGCATCATCCATGACAAGTTCCCCAAAGTATCCAATATGTGGATCACCATCGGTGTTTGTTGCGTTGGATTCTTAGTTGGCCTGATTTACGTTACACCGGTGAGGACCTACTTGTAATGGTCGAAATTGGGCTAACATTTTAGTTAATATAGGTACAAGATATTTAATTTCTCTCTTTGTACAGGGCGGACAATTCATGCTCACACTCGTGGATTATTTTGGGGTCAACTTTGTCATATACATCATAGCTGCAGTTGAGGTAAAGGAACATAATGTCATATCACTTGAATGTCCACATACAAAAATGTCTTCTAGACATCAAAACTATTCTCTAATCTAACTCAATTACTCGGTAGATCATGGCAATATCTTGGGTGTACGGATTAAGCAATATCATACGGGACATAGAATTCATGTTGAAAGTTAAAATCACATGGTATTGGAAACTTTGCTGGGGATTTGTGGTCCCCGTGGGACTGGCCGCCATATTCTTCTACACACTCCTTACCATGGAGCCTTTAGTGTACGATAATGTCAGGTTCCCCCATCAGGCCATCGGTAGTTTTTTTTAAACATTTCTGTAGCCTTCAAAATTTTTCTTCAAGTACCTAATGGATCTCATGTTTACAAAATAAATAATCTCGGATAGACTTACAAGGCATAATTTTTATCCATGTCATTTTTATTTAACTGGCTAACCTTTAGTGTGTGGGTGGATTCTACTTTCCTCCGCTTTGCTTTTCCTTCCTTGTGGGGCTTTCCACTCCATTTGTCAGGCTAAAGGAGAGGGAATGTTAGAGGCAAGTCCAAGATACTTAACATAATCAGTCATTTCTGGAAGGCGTATTTTTCATTAGTATGTGAATAATCCTTTGCTTGCGGGCATTTCAGAAAATTAAAGAGGCTTGTCAACCTCAAGATGATTGGGGCCCTTCCAATGAAGCCCTGTACCAAGAATGGACGGCACTTCCTACACCCAAAAGCTTGTTCCGGCGATTCGTCGAATTTATAAGATGCAAAAAATCATAATCTTGCAGTGTAGCTCTTTGATTGCATGATTATAGTTATAAAAAGGGGTTTTTAAATAATGCCACAACGTCGTCAATATGCATTCGAATAATCATTGAAGCAATACAATGTAGTTGGATCCAGCTCCAGATTCATGACTGGCTAAATCGGAGCTAAACAAACGCTTATCATTGTTCTATTGCTTATTTCCTTTGCTTAGTGTTCATTAAATCAATCATTAATTATTACTCACGAATATAACAGGGAAAACCTTTCCCTATTTCCATTACTTGCCATATTCGTGACCAACAATCTTGTAGCGTTATTTGACAATTGACAACACAATATTCACAAATCATTAAATAAAAGGACACCAACAGATGATGAGTCACTAAAAGAAGATTGTAAATCGCACTAATTTACTAGGAATGATCTTTAACATTAAAAGGCAACAGGAAAAAAACCTTAAATATTACCCGAGAGTCTACTTAATCTACCTACTTTAAAATATGAATACATTCTACAGCAAGGAAAGGATACATACCAAATCGGAGTCAAATAATAAATTAATATCTGTAAATTCGACTACAAAGTTGCGTTGAAACTCCTCCGAGAATATTATGGAGCATATTTCATGATCAATTCACATATGATACTGGTGAAGTGTCAGAGTTTCAGGTCGCTGAACTTGTTGTTCTCTTTCGGTGCTTGATTCTTCTCAAGACGTCGGTACAATTGTCAAAGAACTCCTCCGCCTCTTCTTCGGAGAAACTCTTCAGTTCACACTCGATGTACTGGAGAAAGCAACCCGCCTTCGTGGGCTCCTCTAAGTTACGAAAGCTAGCGATGAGTCTGGTCAGTTTATCCATGTAACTTTCGTCCCTTCCTGCACTGCGCTTCCGTTTATTTCTTCTCTGTTGACAAAAGAGTTAGATGTCACACTTGTGAGTCACAGCAGCACTACTTTATTGATTCATATTCAAGTCTTTTTTTTAAATTGACTTGAATGTAAGTAAATGTAAAAGCAATTAAAAAGAGCACCTGGCTGCAGCATGACGATCCATTCTCAATCACTAACATTCCATTTCCGCTTTCAGTTGCCGCCGTACTCACAGCATTATGAATGGAAGTGTCCTCAAAAACTACGCAAGTCTCGTCCTTCTCCAACTTCTCCGTGATTTCTTCCATTAAAGGTTCCGGGTCAATCAGGGGTGAATATTCCAACATTCTGGAAACAAACCAAACAATGACCAACTAATGAGCTCACATTTAACAAAGAGCGTGCTGTGACTCAATGAGTCGTAAGAAATCAGTTCATATTCAGAGGTCAAGATTCAAATCCGCTCATATCCATGTGCCTTAAAAGCTTAATCCAAGTGATACCTGTACACATTCTTGAATAACAAAATCTAAAAATAATTATGTTCATACTTGGTGGTATTCCGGCGAAAATCTTTCAGGAAGAAAAGCGAATCAAACCAGGGCCAGGATGGTTTTTGACCCTTTTCATTCAACCCTTTCTCCCCCATGTACTCGGCATACTTCCTCATGAAGGTGTCCTTGAGACTTCTCCAGCGGGTGTGACAAATCACCTCTGGAATTTAAGACCGGACAGTATCATTAAGACAGGATTGAAGCAGTAGCAAAGAGAAAGCAATGTATGTTTTTAGATGGAGACAATAATTTATGAGTAAAACGTACCATCACAGCCCATTTCGTCAGCTATCTCTTTCCAGGCCTGTGATCTGGTTTTCTTTAGGTTATGTCGGGGGTCATTCTTATCATAAATGAAACTTCTCCTTGCTACGGCCGCAATCAATCTCTCATTGAAATTTCCTGCCTGCATTTTTAGCTCCTCCATATGCCTTAGCCTCGTGGAGGAGGCTGCCAGTGATTTGTGGATGCTCAGCGTCTTCGGCCAGTTCTCCGTGTACGAGAAGATTTTTACACTTTTGTCCTGCATTTTCCTGGATGAAATTATCTTTTATTTGACACAAGACACGACCAATTAAAACCAGGTATCAGATTATCAGATTTATTTTTTTGTTCGCAAAAAGCGCTAGACGCAAATGACGCCACCGTTTGAGAACTTTCAAATTCGCGCCCAAGCAATTCCTCGATTGCATGAAGTAGACTTGCATCGTTGCAGCCTGCAACGATGCAACTTGCGTGCTTCATCTAGCAACGAACATCACACGAGGTATTCGCACGATTTACTGTCTGGCTAAACCTCTGACCACACGTGACCTGATGCGTTCTACGCGAATCCGGTGGAAATGGCAGAATGGTTTGAGGTAAAGTGCGTGTTATTTACGAACATTTTTATTTCTATTTATTCTATATTTCCTATCCATGCACAGAGAATCCTGTAAAACCGTGGCTGTTCTGGCTGAAAACGATTTTATTATAGTTTCATTTTCATCTTTCCTATCACCACATCGCAGAAACATATTTCCAGAAAGATTGCCGTGGCGTAAGCATACTCATACACACTTCGTCTCTTGTACTTACTTAATTGGCGCTAACAACGCATTTATTCCAGCAAAATCAGGCTTTGCCCCTTGCCCCAGTATTAGTTTTTTTTTTTTTAGAAAACAAGAGCTGTGGTTGAAAAGGGACTTGGAACAAAGTCGTCCGTTCCAAAAATATGGAGTGCGCATTCACAGTAATATTGGCCTGTCAGTAGTAAGAGTAAGAGTTCGATTCCCATGTGGTCTAGCGACAGTGCAGTGCTCACAGGCCTGCGGATGCCACTACGGATTGAGAGTATTTTTAATCTACATTTGTATGCTTCTGCCCAGAAGTCGCTCCTGACCCTTTAAATGTTAAGCACAATATTCTATCATTTAAATAAGCCGTGCTTCTTCGTGCATTCCAAAGCAATTGGTGCACACGTACATTTTTTTTAAAACATATTAATACTAAAAGGAGCCTAGTAAATGGCAATGACAAGTGGCAAGCTCTCAGTGTTTTTCAAGGCCGCAAACGGTTCCACCAGCCACATTAGCCACCATATAATTACCATATAATTACATTGTAAGCAATCATATTGCTTATAAAGTGTATTTTCCATGTAAAATCAAAAATCATGAAATCTGATTCATATTAATAATCTATTATAGATATTAGTGGTTATTAGATATCAACATTTCACGTTTACAGAATTATTAGTATTCACAACCACAATACGATAAATACTAAATACCTATGTCACTTTGAAGGTTGTGACACGTTACCACAGACATTTTCACAGCTTTTTACGCCCTATGCTTTTATTATGCTATGTATGACACTGTCTTTAAAGTGTACAAGCCAATAATCAATTACTGGTTTAAAGGGAAATGATGGAAGTATTATAGAATTATAACGCAAAAATTCCGTTTAGGCATGAATCCAACCCTTTCAGTCATTGCAAATATGGACTTGTTATGGCATTATTTTCCTGACACTAATTAGCTACTTCATTAATATTCATGAGGCACGCATGACCTTGGGTAAAATATCATCTTCCTTCGCGAAAAATTGTAATTTGTAATTGCTAGGTGTCAAATAAAAAAAACGAAAAAACACACAGAGCACGCAGTTTTCACAAGGTCAACCATTTGTCAGGCGCGTGTCCATAAGTTGTATGACCACTTGTGTACTTATATAATAGGTCAAAGTGGCGGAAATACCGTATGTTTCCCGGAAAGCGCAACCAGCTCAACTGCTTATAACTTCTCTACAACAAGGCGTAGACATGCGATCACTAGCTCGTTCGAATGCTAAAAAGTCAAGCTTTCAGAATAAATAAGTATATTGATACCAAGCCTTTCCGTTTAATAATTATGGAATGAGAAACGCGTGATAAAAATCACATGTTAAACATATGGGAGCTAACAAATCAAAGCATATCGTTAGTTATTATAAATATTTAATAAATATATTTTTATAAACATTATAAGAAATATTCGAGTACGAGAAAATAACCGCATGGAGATTTGTGCATATAGTAAACGTAGGAATACACGGTCAAACACAACCTTCGGAGAAATGTGCCAAAGAAATTTTCGCAAATAGTCTCCTGACACGCGGAAACTCCCAAAAGGCCGACGATATTATTTTAGTCAAGGTATCTTTATTTTTGTGGAATATTTTAAATATTAATTTCAATTTAGCAATGACCTTGCCATTAGCAAGGAGCAAAGGATTTGAACAATTAAAACTTGTTACACTTACTTACATTCAAGTTTTGTTGTCTGACGAAAAGTTTTGGTGGAGTAAAACCTCCGGGTAGAAGTTTAATTTTGCGGTTCGTAAAACGTTTTAACGAAAAGGATCAGTGCAAAACTGGAAGAAAAATAGAAACTTTCATTTACATTTCAAAAATATCAGAAAAATTAAAATTACACTGGAAGATAATCGTCGAATGCAATGTAATGTCATTAACGGTATGTTTTTGATTTTTTAATTCCCACATGTTAACATGTGATTTTTTTCACGCGTTTCAAATCCCCTAATTTTTAAACGGAAAGGTTTGGAATCAAAATCCGTAAATTCTGAAAGCTTGACTTCTGAGCATTCCAACGAGCTAGTGATCTCATGTCTGCGTCTTGTTGCCGAGAAGTTATAAGCAGTTGTGCTGGTTGCGTTTTCTGGGAAACATACGGTATAATGATTGATGTATGTATTGTGTATACACTTGTGAATTTATTTACCAAAACATTCGTTTTAAAATCCAAACTTTCATAGAAAACTTGGAGCGTGCCAAGTCCAGACATCTGAAACGAGTTGTCCTGGAAAGTCTCGTTAGCACTTACGTAAATGCATTAAAAGTATAGCATCTAAGTATTAGTCCGTGCTGGACAGATCTAACTTGTTTGTGTTATCTCCAGAACTCATTTACCCATCATAATGACCCTGCTGAAATGCCCAATTAGTCTACCCCGTGGTTTTAATACTGGCAGAAATGTGATCGAATTCATACTGGAGCAAGTCCGAATCCATTCAAACAAGTCTGATCCCTTTTGGATGGTGAGAATTTTTATATGTAGACATCGCTACTTGTCCGAGGTTGTATTTTAAGTCAATTTTAAAATATTCTAATGTAAATCGACAGATTGAAAGTGTACATCGGACTTCCCTCAAATACGAAGATGTGGATAGACTCAGTAGGAATCTCGCGAGTAATCTTCATGCCTTAGGGTTGCAGAAGGGCGATGTGGTCATTTATGCCTCCACATGCTATGTGAAAACACACACTTTTTTGGCTGGTTTATGGCGAGCTAACGGAATTGCCCGTGCAAGTTACACGGAGGACACCGCCGGTATATACACATCAGATTTTAATGTAAACAAATAATTTTTAAAAAATCCCAATTTCAGATTCATCGAATTAATGTAAAATGTAAATCAACGCAGAAACAATACGGGAACGCGTCATGGAGTCGAAGTCCAAAATTCTCTTTTGTGACCCGGAGTATGTTAAGACCTGTATTGACGCGACCCAAGACTTACCCTATCGTGTACACATCATTTCGTCCGGCGCCTGTCAAGAGCAAAGTAATTGCCTCGAGCTGGGTGACCTCTTAAAAGATCATGGAAAGCGTGAGTTATGAATGAGTATTATTTTATTTTTCATTCCTCTCCATAGTATTCATTCATCCCAAATATCGTATGTAGCATGCCCGTCATTACAAATGACCGCTGATGACCCGGCCGTGATTCTGAATACGAGCGGGACGACGGGTAAAAGCAAAGGGGCTCTCTGGACCCACCGGGGCGTCTTGGCGCTGGCGGGACGATGGCGAATTTGGCCCAGGCTGGAGACAGTCATGTGCTCCAGTAAGCCCACACACATTAGTGGATTTGGCTTCCCACTATTTTATCTTCTCCATGGTGCCAAGGTCATCCACACTCTCGTCCCCACTCCCCAGCATTTTTGTGAAGCTGTTGAAGAGTACAAGGTAAGATCTCTTGCGTGTGAAGTCTATTTCGGTTCGAACCAATTGAATACAAGATTCTTGTAAAATACATCTGCCACAAGGATAACATAACGTATCAATATGCAAATTACAGCCACAATGTCTTTTCGCCTTCCCTACTTATCTCCTTTCCTTCGTGAACTATGACCGGGTTGACAATTACGACTTGTCCAGCCTCATAGCATTTTTCACCGGAGGGATGTTACTCCGAGAGGATGTGAAGCAACGATTTCTCAAATTCAAGAACATCACCTGCACCATGAATGTGTGTTAATAATCATTAATAATAATAATAATAATGATTTATTTGCCATTAAAAAGTTGAGTTCGGATTAATTAGTGAGCATTTAATTGTCTGTTTGTTGTTTTGTTTCACAGTTAATGGGAATGACAGAAACAAACTTCAATGTGTCAGACGTGGATTTTACGGCCGGTGGTAAACCAGCGACATTTGGTAAGCATTTAGAGTACAATAGTGCTGATGCAGGAAATCAAGGAAGGTTCGGTAGGTAAAAATGGAGGTGAATAAAATAACCCGAGGATCGTATCTGAGCAGAAACACCTCCAGGAGCCACGGGTAAGGTGATGCCGGGAACAATGGCCAAAGTGATTGATTCTGACTCGGAGGAAGCCCTCGGACCTCACACCAAGGGGGAGCTATGCTTCAAGAACGACGCTACGATGAAAGAATACATCAACAATCCGGTGGTAATTACAGAACGCGCTTCCACATCTGACTTTCATATATGTATTGGCAACGTTTTTTAAATTCTTTAAACATCTTTCATCATGTATGACCAGGCCACTGCAAATACCTTCACCAAGGACGGGTTTTTGCGCTCTGGGGACATCGCCTATTATGATGAATCAGAGTTTATCTACATTTGTGGTCGAGCCAAGGAAGTCTTCAAATATTATAACAATCACGTGGGTTAGAAATACTCAATCGTAACAATTTCATTTTGTTTCATCCATCAAAAATTTCGAATATGCAAATGCCGTAGCATCTTCTGTATCGGAAATACTGAAACAGTATCAACATTTTGTAGAATGTCACAAGCATGATTTGATGACAGATTTCTCCATCAGAATTGGATGAGGTCATTGGGCAGCATGAAGCTGTAAATGATGTTTGCACCATCGGAATTTCGGATCCGGAAGGTGGCGACACTATTCCCAGGGCCTTTGTAACCATCAAAACAGGCTTTAACGCCACTTCTGATGAGATTCGAGAGTTTGCAAATGGTAATTTTTCCCTACCAAATACGAAACAAAAGTTTCTGCTGTCTTAGGTACAAATTTGGTTAGGTGTACTGTTCATATCAATGGTACGAATTTGTTTGTAATTTGCCCTTTGACACATAACTTGTCTCCGTCTGCAGCACGGCTAGCCTCGTACAAGCACTTGCGAGGTGGACTATTCATCATTGATGACATTCCTAAAGGAACCACCGGGAAAATCTCCAGGAAACTCACCGAAGAGATGTCTAAATCACGGTTCCCACATTAGTAGACACATTCTAATTACTCATACTCACTTAGTACATTTATTAGTGAATGTTGAAGGGCACATTTTTCTTAAATGTCTTGCAAATGTCATATGTCATTTGAGTAAAGTACAGTATTAAAATTCATTCATGAATAATATTCATATTGCTTACAATTAATTTTGGGTTGTTAAAAACATTAGTATACAATGATTGTCAGCAGTATTTTGGTCCAACTATAAAACATTTGTAAAACCAAACAAATCGCAATAAAATGGTTCAGGAATTGATTAACAATATAAATAAATGATAAGAATGTATAAATAAAAGTATCTTAACATACCATGATGGCAAACAAAGAGGTACTCCTAACAAGATAATATTTTACCTCCTTTTGGAGCAATCACATGCTAAACAGCAACTTATTTTACCTCCCAAAAACAATCCATTCTGGTCAAAACACCCCGAATACAAGAATAATATAATAAGTATTCCATAATAATAATTAATAAGACTTTGCACACATTTAATTATAGTAGTGCTAATGTGTATTTGCATTGTAATTGCTTTTGTCGTTCTTCCTCCTTTTCTCTAATGAATTCGTAACTTTTTGTGAGCTTTCGAAAGCTCCAATGGAAGAAGAATAGCCAAGCTTTAGTTCAAGCAAAAGTGGACGATTGCTCTGGAATGGCCAGTATACAAAACATGTGTGGGACTAATTCCACGTTGATTTCCCAAAACTTTCGAAAGCATTCCGAGTCCTGCACTTCCGTTGTTTTCCTAAATAGTCAAACACAAAGGACTGGGCTCATATTGAAACGCAAGAAGGAAAGAGCATCGAAAAAAGTGATCACAGAAAAATGTTCGGAAATAATCGTAACTTTAACTCACGATTTCAAAACTTTAATGGCATGCCGTGCAATAGCTGGAATCCCCAATCTGTACCCGCACAAATATGCTTCCAAGGCGGTGGCCATAGTAAATCTTTCGGAGGGAGCGGCGAGTAAAATCTCTTCGCAAGTCTGTATCAAATCCTGAATGTGGTATTTATCAGCAGCAAAAAGCAAATCCACGGCAATTTGCGTGTTTTCGTGAATGTCCTTTAGATCACGGTAGTACAGATACTTTAGCAAAATTTCCAACGTTCCGGGAGTTATGTCGTCAATCGTGACAGTTTGCTCGATTTTCTCTTTCATGTCCGTGTCGAACATGGCTGCGAACACGTCACTGTGACCTGGAATTAAAATAGCCGGGATGTTTAGAAACTTTATTTTTGGCGTACTTGGCAATTGCTGGGAAGTTCTGTAAAAACTGACATTGTAGAAAAACGGATGTTGTAGAGTGCGTAAATACCTGCTAGTACGGTCATGTGAGCCTTGAAAGTCTGTCCACCCACTTTCAAAGAGACGTCAGATAAAGTGGAAGATTCCAACATTTTCTTCATGGTATTGGACAAGGATGTGAGATTAGGTAAAGGCTCCAGATTGGGACTCCAATACGAGGAAGAATCTCTTCCGGTGAGCCTCATGTCAAATACGACGTACAGATGTGTGTACTGGGCCGGCGAAGGATTCAGCTTTGTGAGACACATTGCTCCCAGAATGGCTTCCACGGGGCAAAATGCTTCAACTGTATGACACGGAAGCTTATTTTTATTCCCGGACATGCAAGAGCAGTCCACTCCGCAGGTGTTCATTGTGGATGAAAAGTCTGTTGGAAATGGAAATAAAATAATTAAAATAATAATTAAAATAATTTTTACAAATAATCCCTTACTTGCATTTTATCAATTTAAGAGGTCTTACTTTTAGTAAATTTTTCTGTGCCATCCTGTCCCAAAAATGTCATGTTCAAATTGACACTGACAAATCCATCCTTTGGAAATACTTCAAGGCTCTGGAATTTCCTCATCCCATTTACATGGGCGGGACGAAAGAACCGGAAACTAACGGATGGGTCATTTGCCTTATGGGTGATGTGGGCAATCCTGTACAAAATCGTTTTTTTATACTTTTATACTCAGGGGCCATGAACCTTTGCGAAGGTCTTACTTCATCACATATGTATGTATGTATATTTTATAGGAGTATTAATTATTTCTTTTTACACTAATCTTCGCTGGCGGTCCCTTCAAAAACTTATTTCAGAACGGAACAAGATATAATTGACCCCCAGAATGAATGAATACGAGCTTACATGTTAAACAAGGGGGAGGAATTGACGCCGGTATCGATTCCCACTCTTGCCCGGAAAGTAAAGGTGGATGCCTTGCTGGGTCCGTCGAACAACCAAGACATCTCCGAGTCGAATTCATTGACGCTGTCAAAGCGAACCTTCCGAACCAAACGGACGTTGGTTCCAAAAATTTCACACACCTTTGTATTTGGAGCAAGAAAGAATGCAATCGTTAGTCTGTTCATCTCCATATGGTATACACAGAAAAAGGTGCATTTAGATACATCTGGATAACATGGTGCATTTTATCGGAGGCGAACACTCAAGTGATAAAAGGTATTACAGCCGAAACACAATTTTTCGGAATAATACGTACGGAATTTAATTTAATAATAATTTAAACGAAGCAGTACTTACCGTTGACATTTTAATGTGTTAATTAAATTTAGTTTAATTGCTCCAAAAATGATGGTACAAGCACTATGAACGAACACAATTTTCCTTCCAGAGATCTACTTTGACATTTTATTTCGCCGTTAATGCGAATAATTCCCCGGCAAATTCCGTCCTGGTGCTTCGATTTCGGCTTCTGGAATTGTGTGAATTATTGTTGCACGGCACTTTCCGGGATGATTGAAAGTGAATGTAAAACTCACCGTTATATTCTTGCCACTGAAGTCAATAAAATGAACTCCTACAAGATGGAGGTAACGCGTAAAATGAACAACAAGGGTAATAATTTATGAGAGTAAAGTAGTAATTGAAAGTAATTTTATAATAATCAAGCAATAAGGCAAGAAGTAAAATATAAAAGCGGCAAACTTGTCAGTTTTTTTTGGAACGAGTGAGTATTTGCTCGAAGGGTATTTTAAAGACCATCGCACTGCAAGCCTCATTATAATACTATACCTGGAGGCCTGGAGGCATGTTTACTTGTATGCATAGAGAGGGGTTAGTGGGAAAAATGTCTACATAAAGGCAGAAGTGATGTAAAAATAGGGTAAAAATGACATATCGTCCTTTAAGAAGCAAAACTGGCTATCGTACATACCTAATGTTCTGTATATGCCGTGGTCAATTTTGAAACTTAAATGACGATATGCTGGTGATTTAGAATTATTGTTTAAGTCACCCCCAAAATATTCATGCACATATTTTTTACATTTTTTACATAGGTAAATATAAAGCCTATAAAACCTTGTCACAGTGATTGTCACAATGTTACAATGATTTTTCCTCGGTAAGTTCAAAAATCGAATTTTTCAGCAAAATTGAATTTTTAATTTTACCAACAAAATAATCCACGCCTAATCAAATAAATAATACACGCCTAATCGACGAAATAATAATCCACGCCTAAACAATGAAATAATCCACGCCTAAAAAATTAAATAATCCACGCCTAAACAATGAAATAATCCACGCCTAAACAATGAAATAATCCACGCCTAATCAAATAAATAATGCACGCTTAATCAACGAAAGAAACCACGCCTAATCAAAGGAATAATACACGCTTAACCAAAGTATTCCATGCCCAATCAAATTAATTATCAAATTATTTCTTGCTTAAGAACGAGGTGTAGTGTAGTAATCACCACGGATTACCTTAATTAGGTTTGGCTTATTAATTGCATTAGGCGTGCATTGGTATTTATTAAGCCTAATACTTTAGAAAAAGGTTAGCCTCATCGTCAAACCTAATTCCAAAGAAATAAATGGATAAAAATGCTTTTTCATAAGGCATTTAGTAACTAAACACATTTCCTTATTATGCATTTTGACAGCTAAATCTGCAAAACAAATGGCATGTTTCTGTCAGTTGCCAGTCTGACGATTTATATTACGTGGAAAACGAAGGAATTAATGCCAAGCCTGTTTTTAAAGCTAAGAACACACAGTCAGAACCAATTCTAATATCTCGATCAAGAATTTCAGTATGGTATAGAGCTATTCTATGAGCAAGGACGCTGAAACATTCGTTACAAACATTTTGTTAGAATGCTGGCCACTGTAGGCATCGCAGGCATACTGAACCGTCGATTTGCTGGTTGGTGTATTATAGAAATGTAGAGAAATATTATTTAAGTCACCTCCAAAATATCCATGCATACTAAATTACATGTAAATTCTTGTAAATGACTCGATGCTACAACCTTCTTAAAGCCTGTCCTATATAGTTTAGCATGAGGAAACATGATAAGCCTCATTTGGTTGACATTCACTTGGTTGACATAACTTGAGCTAGAAAAGGTAGCTATGCATGGTAATCGTAATTGCTATTGACGGTATCTCTAGTTTTACTGGCTCTTACAATTAGTTCTTTTTAATTGTTGTCTTTACTCCTTAAAGCTTTACCTGTAGCAGCTGCTCCCATTCTAGGACTTCCGGTTGCTGGCATAAACAATGCAGTGTGCGATTGAAATCAATATCACGCCGGGATTGGTCTGCTATGAATCTATTCATGAAAGTTCCAGTCTGCCCCTAAATACGATATTCGCCTTGGCTAAAGTAAAATTATGTTCCAGTAAAAAAGGCTTGTCGTGTTTCGAGGTCAAACTCGCTTTCCAAGGTCAAATGTTCCAGAACTGCGGATGTCGTAGGTCACAACGCTGATGGGACAAAATACTCAAATAAAAATGGCATAAAAGTTCTTCGTGAGTTTTCATACTTTTCCGAACTTAATTTAACAAAATTATCAGAAAGTAATGACTAAATGACTAGGTAGAAACTGAGTAGGAATGAGAAGGCGCCAAATTATTACATACATACATATGTACCTACATACATTTAAGCAGAGAACGATAATAACATTTGATACAGTTTCATACGAAATTACATTATTAGTAAATGTGAAGTATGATTGTTTGTATAAACAAAAGGAATTCAACAAATACCAAAGGAGCAATTAAGCTTGTGAATGTTTTTGTGTGTGCCAGACACGCACAGATAAAAATTTCGTCAACACGATTTCATTTTTTCACTCGACAAACTCGATAAATGGAATGGAGTTGTATTCTAAGTTCGATTTTACACGCTTTCAAATAAAGTCGTTGTAGTTTTCAATATTTTACAAATTAAAAAGGAAATAAAACTCCCGCAGGAACTGATACCTCGGTCAGGCAGGACGTGTGTTCCTGTGTAAATGAGTATCTATCTATACACAAATAATCCAGGGAAAAAGTCAAAAATAATACTTTATCACTCTTAATCCAGCTTGTCCTCTTGTGTAGACTTAGGTTTCAAATGCATATAAATACATATGTGCTCACCTGAAAATATACTATTATGAATATTTTGAAGAAAAGACTGACTCGTCGTAGTTTGGGGGTTTTAGTGGTTCTATTATTAGTCCTTGCTTTCTTGTCATACATGATGAAACATTACTCACCCCAAAGGAACCAGGTAATCTAATTCTAATTTTATTCATGGCATTAGTCCGTTTTTGTTAATAATAAAAAAAATGCCTGCCTCCTGTCCTATTTTTCGACAAGGACTGTTCAACTATATTTTTGTGTGCAAGGTTACTAATTGTAAGAAACATTTTATAGCCCACCCCACTGTATGATCCGACAATGCTAGAGAGCAGTTCAAATATGTATTCCATGCAGTAATGCAGATCCAGGGAAAATATTCTAATTGTTGACCTAGGCACGGAAAGATTACCCCAATTCCGTCCATTGCTGTCCCATCTGAATGGGGATTTTTTCCGGACCCGCAATTAGTTTCTCCTTACAATGAGTGTTTTTCCCGTTTTTTACGGCTGCGTAAACATTTTTTGTCCTTCGAAACAGACTCTAAATAACGATTTTGTTAAAATTTAAGGTTTTTGGGCTTCTTTTTTTTCTTTGAAAAAATTGCTATCACTCCGGTAATTGTGGGAGGATCGGGATGAAATACTTTTTCTGAGATGCACAATAAAATTTTGCATGGAATTTCTACATACCTGGTAGATACAGTTTTCTGGCAATCTTACGCACTACTAATTTCATTTCATTAATTAATGTGTATGTAGAAGCCTGAGTCTACGCCCAACATAAGAAGAACCCGAAAGGCCAATAATTATTTGCTTAATCAAAAGAACTGTAAAATTTCGAAAGTTCCCTTAAACTCGGATGTCTACTGGAAACTTTACAAAAAGGGACCCTTGGAGAAAGGAGAGAATCATTGTGAAGATGTGGATGATTTTGCGAAGATTCGAAATAATGTAAAAGTGTTTGTAACTATTAATTTGTAATTATTAATAATTATTATTACAAAATATACTACCTACCTATGTGCATTGGGGCAAATACGGATTCAGGGGAGTTTTATTATAATGTACACTCCTACATACACATAATTTCTCTTTAATCGAGGACAGTCTCTCCCTCTCTTTTTCATCTGCAAAGCCTGTGTTAATTTAATTATTGTCTGTGATTTCAAAGGTCGTAACCTTAACGGATCATAATTCTTGGGATCAATGCTGTGTTCATGAAATCCAACGTCCACAAGAACTTCGTAGTGACAAATACATGTAATTTTTGCTTATTTTATGTATTTTTGTTCCCAAGTCTTCCATTGTCCCTGAACCGTGCACTGTAATTTTTAAGAGCGACAATCGCTGTTTATTCTATAGATTGTGCGGTTGTAAGATGTTCTTGATCGAAAAACAATGGCAAATATGCATTTATCCTGTGTTTATTATAAATTTAAAATCCCGTAAGTAATTTTTTTGAAGTCTTCTATGAATAATAAATGATTTGGGGGATTAACAGATTGGGCGACTGTGTGAAACTCAAGAATAACAAACTGAACGTATCAGGATCGGAGGCCATGAGGATCACCTGTATGCATACGAGTGACCCCATCAAAGCGAGAACCAACATATTGTTAAACACTGCCATAACGACGGGGTGGCCGATTTCAGCGAAGAAGAAATTCTGGGATTCCCGCGGAGGTCAAAATCCTCCAAGCGTCTTTTGGCTCGTTCTGGATTCTTCCAGTAGAAACGATGTGGATAGAGACCTGCCAAAAACCAAGGAGTTTCTATTAAATACCCTGGGCTTTACGGAGTTCCAAGGACATCATCCTCTGGCCGAACCCACGATGACAAATGCCCTCGCCTTGCTCACGGGCATGAAGCCTACGGAGTTGTGGGAGTCTTATTTACCATCCACATCCAAATTTTGGGACTCTGTCCCATTCATTTGGAAAGAATTCCATCGGCTTCACTACATCACCGGCTATTTGGAGGACATGCCGGAAGTTGGGACGTTCAATTATGGTCAAAGGAAAGGATTCTTACTCAGGCCAACGGATTTGTACATGCGACCACTCACAACTGCACATCGGAAAGCATTCAAGACGAAACGTAAGGTTAGATTCACACAAGTGTCTTATACCATTAATAATTGTATCCTGGACAGTGGTACTGGGCTGTTTTTTTTAAATATTTCGTCTATTAAAATCCTCCAATAGCGAATTTGTTATGGGAGGAAGGAAGTGGTTGAATTTTTCTTGGACTACATTCTGGATATCTTGGAAGATCTTAGAGGTGTTCCCTCCTTCCTCATTAACTGGCCTTGTTGGCCACAACACAATTATCCAGGGGGATTAAAATTCCAAGATGACGTCTACTTGAATTTTTTCCAGCGATTTTCCAAGGATCCGGCCATGTTGGACAATACAGTATTCATTGTCATGTCCGATCACGGATTTTATCAGGGGAAATACGCACATACACATCATGGACTTCTGGAGCGTCGATCACTCCCTCTCATGATAAGATTCCCCCCAAAACTTGAACGAGACTTTCCCCTGATGATGGGAAATTTACAGGGAAATACCGAGGCGGTGACGAGTCATTTTGACGTCCACAGAACCGTCCTTCATTTGGCTGAACTCTTCGGGGACGAAGTGGGCATCAAAGGGGTGAATGGGTCCAAGCTTCATGGACAGAGTTTACTGGAGAAGCTTCCAGCAAACAGAACTTGTGAGGAAGCTGGGATTCCCTCTTCATTTTGTGCCTGTAACCTGCCTGCTGCCGTCGATGACCAAACCTCAGTGGATGTCGATCTCAAGGAACATCCTGAATTGAAAATTAAACGGAAAGAAATTTTTAATCCCTACTAATATTATCGGTTTGCGAAAGTAAAATCAATTAAAACCTTCAGAATAAAAGACTTTACAAACTCAAGTTATTCAGTCATTACGCCTTGAACTTGAATATTAACAAATAGTAATGTGTGTATTGTAAAATGTTGTTAATGTTGCTTTAACTTAAATTGATGTTCTTCAGTCGCAGTGCACAGTAGTAAATAGATACAAATTACTACTAGTAATGGGAATGGGTTTTGGAGTCTCAATTTATTTTGCTATTATAATCCGGGATTGTCTACAATGTCCTAGAGACAACCACATTATGCTTTATTTTCGAAAATAATTATGATTTTCGCCAAAATCGATTATGCTTTTAATAATTATGCTTCTTACTGGTTCATTATGCCTTTAAAATTTTACAAATCTTGGCAATTGTGCGGATTTTACCATCTGTAATCGTACAATGGTCAACAATTGTACAATTTAAAGAATTCACGGCAGCAAATTTTCTTTTTCTGGAGCCCGAGAAGCTTTCACCCACTCAATAAAAACGATAAAAGAAGACATAATACAGGTTATACAGTGACAAATTTGACTTTGAACATCAGAACTCATTAAAAATATGTCATAATCAAAGTAAATATATCAAATTTTCAACGAAATTTGGACTTCTAGGGAAAATTATGCCGTTTGAAATCAATTATGCCTTTTAAAACTGATTATGCTTATTATGCCTTTTAAAACTGATTATGCTTCTTATGCAGTATTTATTTTTTACGAAATCACAATATAAAAGGTACCCAAGATGCATTCCACATAGACATTAGGGGTCTAAAGTGACACTTTTGCATTTATTCTTTTGGTTGTCTATAGACAATGTGCTTTACATTGTAGATGGAGATGGAAATGGAAAAAAATACTCCTGTGGAGGTTTAGATGAAAGGAAAAAAGGTGTGCGAGATTTTATTGATGTGTATGAGTTGAGCAGAATGGCAACATTTGATTTGGAGCACACGCACACACACATGAAAGGAATTGTAAACACGCTAATGTTATTGACAGTTGTCCTCCTCCTAGACTCTTGTGTGTACAGCTATCCCGATTCCTACCGACAGTTGCAGATGTTGATGTTTTCCCTCCTCCATCCCACCGAAATCCAGGAGAGGAAGAGAGAAATAAAATCCATGGAAGGTCCTCTCTTTGCTGGACTTGGTCATTTTTCTTCTTTTTTTTTTCTCTCACATTTATTTTGGAATTGGGGGTACATACATATCTATATGTATATGCATGTGGAAAGTACAGAGTGAAAAAAAAAGGACCCTTGATTTGACTAAGGCAAAGGGGCAGAGAGACTGCTGGGATACGCTTTTTCAAAAGATGGAATAATGAGATCCCTTTTGTTGTTGTCTTTCAGCTGGAGTCGACAAAGCTTTTTTTTCCCCCCGTCTCTTGTCCAGGCTCTTGCCCAGGATCCATCCCATTTGATGTCCATACACGTGCAAAGTACATACACACCACGCTCCATGAGCTCAATCCAAAATCATCACGATCCTCTCATATTATATAGTACTATATAGGTACACCCCAAAAAAAAATGGAAACCCCTGTATTCTTTGGTAATGATAAGTAAAAGCTACATTATTCTACATATAAGCACTTTTTTCCACAATCTCCTCGATTTCCATGCTAATGCCAAAGGTTTTAAGCTCCTTTCCCACCTCATATTATGCATATTTTTTCTCCGTAAAAGCACGCACATTATGTACCATTATGTATCCTTCCAGGAGAATAATTATTATTTTTGTTCCGGGAAAAACACTGATAGAATTGTTGGGGGACGGGATGTGCCACACTCCAAAATATTCATAGGGTGGAAATATGCAGAGAGAAAGGGAGAGAAAAAACTATTAAGGCATGTTTTTGGGGCAGCACACATGAAAACGGCTCTCATTTTTCTTTTTACCCGTCATTCCCTATGAATGTTATGAGAGTTTATGAGAGAAAAAGGACCTTTTATTCCAGGGAAAAAATCTACATACATATTAAATGTGTACATATGGAGAGACGCAAATGATACTGAAGCCAGGTATATGTAAATGTTTTGGAGTATTCCAATTTCCTCTGTCCCAACAGCTGCAGCTGGCCAACGTTTCGTTTGGAAGGCTAGTATATGTCTCAGATTTTGCGTGGATTCATTAAAAAAAATTCAATTTTAACCAAATTAATTAATGCTTAGGAATTTTTGCTTGAATTGAAAATAAATAAATAAAAAAGAAGAGGAAAGCACTTGTCGAAGAGAAAGTCACACAATTGTGTGGTGAATGGGTGTCAAAACGTGACTAAAACATCATGTATAGAGTACATGTGGAGGGATAAAAAAGGTGATGAGTGAAAGGGTAAAAAAGTGAGCCACCGTGCGTGTTATGGAAAGTTTGACAAGTGTTAGTAAAAAAAAAAAGGGTCTACTAAAAAACGCATGGAGGAGGTTCCAAAAGGGTTCAAGCCCTCATAACAAATGCCAACCTACCAATTGGCTCCACATTACCAGCCTTTTATAGTACCACTTGCTCACTCATCATCCATAGACCTTTTTTTATGGACACGAGCAATTACGAAGCAATTGACTTCTCATTTTTTTTGGGACTCTTTTCCCCACTTTTTTTTATCACTTTTCCCATATGAAAAGGAAAGTCTATTTTTTTATTATTCGGCTGTCGTTAACCATTCTTACGTTTTCATTTCCTCCTCTGTTAGGTATTTACTGCAGCTATGTATTTATTTATTACTATTACCCTTTACGATTTTCACTCTTACAATTAGCAGGATACTAAGACGCTGCTTAACTGTATTTTTTTTTTTACAATTTTACACATTATTACATTTGTTATGCTTTTCAGTGGATGACGTTTGTGTCTGCTGTTTTACAGGTTATCACGTTTAAGTATTTGTATTGCAGCAACTTTTTCAGTTTTTTATTGCTCCGCTTTTTGTTCTTGACTATCTGTATCTGTATTTGTATGACTATCTTGTATTTTAAAATCAAATTATTCATTTTTGAAACAAAAAACAAATCACGGGACAAAGTTTAATTCAGTTCGGTAAAAATGTTATTTGGGTGCCATATGCACAGACTTGTCATATGCACAACGCATAAGCATGATTTTCCTACTAAGCAGAATAAGGGTCCATGACTATTCATCTGACAGCAATTTCGGTTAAAAAAAATTCAGTCAAAAACATTTTTGGTTAGAAAAATCTATCCAAGAACAAGATCGTAAAGTAAAAATTCATCCAAAAATTTTTTCGGTCACTTTTTTTTCGTTCAACCAACAAAATCGGTTGATAGGAATATCGGTCAAAATGGACAGAAATACATGCAGCAAAAATTCGTACAATGACATTTTGTCCAATTCTTTTTCATCCAACTGTTATTTGAGACAATCAAAATTCCAAAAATCACGTCGAGTTTATTCGTCGAGTTTCACAAAATTTTGTAGTTTTTTACGTAGCAGTGTCCATTTAGAAGATCTGTTTGTTTTTTCTCAAACTTTTATACAAACTAAAACTAACTTTTGTATAGACTAAAACATTCCCCATTTCCCCAAAAAATTGATTTTTGTAAAAAAAGGAATTCTTCTCATTACATTCGCGTGATTGTGGAGCAAGTATGTCCATACAAATGAAAAGACCATCACATCCAAGAAATTCTTATTAGTTTTATTTTAAATTTGTACGGATGAAGTAAAGTACAAATGCAAAGCAAGGTTGGTGTATGAACTTTCTTTTGGACGAAAATGACATGAATGAATAAACAAAATGTCCTTTGTATGCATAGGAAATGTTCGAATTTGTTTTTACATTACACAGCCATTAATCGAAATAATTTTTGTACAAAATATTGTCCTAACTATGGCCTGACCGAAATGTCATTGTATGAAAAAGTTTGAGACCGAAAATGCTTTGACCGAAAGTGTTGGTCGAACTGTGCTCTGGATGAATAGTCCGGATCCCGTCTCAACTAGCTCTAACGACCAGCTTTAAAACATTTATTGCCCATTTTTAATGGCAAGATCTAAACCTTTGTTAATGAAATCTCTTCTCACCCAGCAAATGTCACCTTTTTTTAAGAATGAAAAAAAAAACCAAAGCACCTCAAATTTACGACAAGACCATTGTTGAACCATTGTAAAAGAATAGAGACTGGACGGAGGACGATGGAACACATACAAAAGGACGGGGAAAATGAGTAAAATTTTTTTGGAGTACAATGCCGGACTTATGGACGAGCGAGGGGGGAGAGAATTGGAAAAACCCGTGGCAAAGGCAAAAGTTGGCAGTGGTTTATGTATGGGAGGAGTAAGGAGGATTTTGGGGATGATTTGTGGTGCCTGGAATACGTACTATTTGAGATATTTGGAATTTTTCAAGGGGAAATGAGAATTTATGCTGGAGAGTGGAAAGGGAAAAAAAACTACCTACATCTCTCAATGTTACATAGAAACTCGGAGCCTTCGACAGAGACGAAAATGTTTGAGTTGTATGATTTCCAATTTCTCCCTGTTTTGTATGTCGGGCAAAAGAGAGTTAAAGAGTGGAAGACTCGGACATTGTGTGTGCAACTGCGTATTTGGTTTTTTCTTATTTTTCTCCAGCATTCTTGTGAGCACCTCATCGGAGGATCCCCCTCTGGATTTTCTCCTCTCATCCTCTCTTTCGCTCTCTCTCTCTCTCCCTTTCTCTCTAAAGTCTATACACCAAAGCGTTAGCCATATTTCATAGTACTCACGGTGCGCTCTCAAAGTCTGCGAATAAAAAGGGTTCCCAGTGAAAATAAAAAAAAAAGTTTTTATACCCCTCCATACCCGGATACAGTGAAAGGAGACTTGGTGACTATTATTATCAATACAGATTCATTCGCGACATCTCGTCCTTCCTCATCCCTCTTCGGATCTTCTCCTACCTGGAGATTGTCACCAGCTTTGGACAAGATTTTTTCAATTACATTTTTATTTTAACTGATGACAATAGAAACGCAAGAAAGGGTTAAATCGGGATTAAAAGTGTAGTTCTAAAGGGTGACAGTGGTGTAGTTGCAAAGCAATTTACTGGAATTGCTGTTTTCAAGGTACTTTTTTTCGAGAGACTTTCTTTTGGTATTAAAAAAAAAAAAATTTAAAGTCAATTCAGAACACAATTAATTCAGCTTTATGAAACTGGAAATGACTGAACGGGGAGGTTCTTTGTCCGATGAGCATGGAACTTGTTCGCCCACCTCTTCATCCTCCGGTGGCTTCCGCTCATCGTCCTGCAACGAGGGTAAGCATTTTTTTTTTTAATTTTGTTTCTTTTATCCATTTATTTGTTTAAAATGAATCAATCATAATTTTTCATTCATATTTTTACAAATATTAAAATGCCTTTAAAGTATGGGGAAAACGAAAGTGTTTATAAGACTCAACCACAATTCTTGGGACGAGTGGATGAAGTTAATTAGAAAATGATTAGAAATTTTTTATTTCTATGCAAATTTAACATGTTTACATGCCTTGCGCCAACAAATTTGTGAGACAGACGGGCCACAAAGCCTTAACAATGGCTTCCACTTGAAAGTGAAAATAGACGAAAACATATTTTTTTCTTGCATTTTGCTGAATCACGTCCTCATCATTAATTTTCATTTCCGTACCCACCAATTTTCAGGGCTTGAGGTTTTTTCTCCCAAATGGTTTTTTTTTCTCTTTGTGCTTACGACCGCGTTAGATTTATTTAAAAATATATTGGTGTAAGTGATTGCGCGTGTTTTTCCTGTAAAACTAAATATATTTGACCAGGTGGCGGCTCCTTTCTCTTAATTGAGTTATTCCCATGGGGGAGTGAACGGATACTGTCAATTATCGGTGGGGTGTTCCACACTTTCTACACCTTCCCTTTAATATTTTATTTTTAAATTCTCATACAATCTTTCTTCAAATAAGAGCCTAGCGTTTTTTGTTTTTCGTATTTTCATAAGCACGTAACTGATGGGACAAAAGAAAATTAGATTAAGATACTGTACACCGCTTACAGCAAAGAGTTCCAATTTAATATTGTCCATGACAAATATCAACTAATTTGTCACGGAAATCCAGGAGGAAACCTCTCACAGAGCATTAAAAATCAATTTTCGTTGAAGGACCCATTTTTTTTTACCAGAAGCTTGCGTGAATGATAATGGTTAAAAAACGATTGAGGGTCGAGCTAATTGGAACAAAAAAAAATGAGAGGACGACGAGGGGAAAAAAGATCATTTGGCTCTCACTTTTTTTTTAAACACCACTCAAAGTTTTATTAGGCGTATCAATACATTAGGATAGATTTGCCTCCATTGTCAACTCGTGTGTTGTAAAATAAAAAGTAGGTAAAAACGGGATAAAATATCTACAAAAAAAAAGAAAAGTAAGTTTTTATTTCCTTCCCTCTCCCTCCGGCCTTATTTGTTCACGTACTTCTTATTCAAGTACCTTTGTATGTATACTTCAAATACCCGAAGGGACCTTTTTTTTTTCAGGTATATATTTTTTCAACAATGCACACACCGCACAGGCTTTGATCAGTGTCTAAGGACCGCTTTTTTTTGGGGAGATTTATAAAAAGGTTTTCCCACATCTTCCATTGTGTGTGCCTTACTACAATGATAGCATATAACAGGGAAAAAACGTACATAACTGATAAAAAAAGGTTATGGTGTGTGTTTGTATGCAAACGATACTCTGAATTAATAATAGTAATAATGAAGACGTGTGCATAGGATATGGGATCCTCTATGTGGGCCTTCCCTCTCCGTTTTTTAGCTCACAATAGTATCATTTTTTCCCAATATACTTTTGTTCCTATAAAAAAAAACCGTGAACAACGAGACCATTTTCATACTTGATTTGTTGGGGGGCACGTTTTTGTGGGTTTGTTTATATAAAAAAAAATTGGAGAATTCCCGAGACGATGGCCCAATGTTTATGAAATATGATGACGGAGATGGTGGAGTTGATGGGGACTTATTTGAAGGGGAAATACATTGTACAAATCATGATATGGGTCTGGAGTTTATTAAAAAACTATCCATCTTCCTCCCTTTTTTTAGTGCAGAATTTTTTTTAGAGGAGAAACCCACCATTATTTATTATTTACCTTTCGAACGCGTGTCGACATTCTCCCTTCGAATATCTTTGAAAGCCTTTTCCATTTTAAATTCTACTAATATCCTTCAGAGATGCCTTTTTTTCTTCACGGCTTTCACCATGGGGCTTATAAATGCCCATAAAATTCCCTATTTTTCTTACATGTAAAATGTATGTCAAGATCGTCGGTGACTTTCAAGTCGCACTCATCCCCATCATTCTGTTTCGAGTGAAATCCCGCGAATTTAACATAAGCTGTATCAGCATTATTGATTTTAACTAATAAATAAGAATAGTGAAGATAATAAATGGTCAAAAGGGGTGACAAAAAATTAACTATCCCCCTTTATTTTGGGGACAAGAGACCATGAGAAGGGGTAATCTGGTAATTCGGTTCATACAAAAAACTGTAAATCAGATAAAGCGGTGTAAGTATCCCCCAAAGTTGTGTGTAAAGAGAGATATAAAGATCAAATTAGGAGAAATATTGCTATGAGCGTGACTGAGAGTGGATAAAAAAGGGTGAATAGAAAAAGTTTAGAAGGTTTACAACCCCAAAAAAAAAGGCAACAAACAGGGGTTTATTTGGGTTTCCCAACATGACACGTGGAATTTGGTGTCAAATACCTAAAAAATACAAAGGGGATATTGTAAAATAGAGGGCAAATAAAAGGGTGGAAAATACGGGTGTGTAATAAATACTTTCACATTGTATTACTGGTGTGCTTAAAAAACGAGCGGATGCCGTTTTTTTCTGGATGCATTTAAATATAGACTTTTATGCTTGCTCCACATTCAAAGCATTATGCTATGCGTACATAGTACATGCATACAGATGTAGTTGGGAACATGCAACTACCCTGTCTAAAATTAGCCTAATTTTAATCTGTTCCTATTTTTTAAATTCTTTTTCTTTGACCAGTGAAGAAAGAATGTTACTGTAAAATGTACATTTTTCAAGCAGGAAAAAATCAAAGTACTTGTGTAATCTTGACTGGCCACGCCGTGAGCAGGAATTCGTTATTAATTAATAATTATATATATTTTAAGTCATAACTTGACAAAATTATGTCAAACGATCAAAGCTATTCCAAAATAAGATAAAAGGCCAAACGTTTGCAGTTAAAACGTCCAAGCTCAGCTAGACATTGTTGCATCCTGGTTTAACGTTCATTTTCCGTTCATTAATTTAAATGTTAATAACGTGTTATTAACATTTAAATTAATTTTACAGATACTATCGTGATGACCAACTAGAATCATCCAATATTTACCATAAAAGTCCGAATTTTTTATATGGAGTTGCAAATTACAGAGATTTTTAATTGGAAAAGTTGAAAGCACAGCCACAGGATAGAATTTCCAAGACAATTGATGTTTTGCAATGGCTTGAGCTATCCTAATGCCCCTAAGTTCAGGTGTACTCGAGCAGAGTGTTTTCATGGGAGAAACTCAATTTTCAAAAATATTGATTTTTCAAAAACCCTTTTGATTCTACAGCATTCAGAGTGTATATGACCCAATATACACTCTGAAAAGTGAACTGAAAGAAATGTTGAAAAAGAATGTTGTGTATAAATAGTAGATCTGTACTGTGTCCATTAGGACAAATAATATCAATAAAGCTTGATTAAAATTGTAAAGTTTCTTCCAGCCGAAAATCCTGCTTGCATCTGTGTCGTTGTAAAATTTAATGATAAAACGCGGTGCTGTCAAAAATTCAAAGTTTAAACTGGACTATTTGGTCAAATGTGGCAATAATAAGAAT
The DNA here is from genome assembly GCA_034698585.1 of Disparrhopalites patrizii. Lineage (NCBI taxonomy): Eukaryota > Metazoa > Arthropoda > Collembola > Symphypleona > Sminthuridae > Disparrhopalites > Disparrhopalites patrizii. The sequence continues at coordinate 44,443 of JAQGBT010000120.1, forward strand.
GAATAAGTATACATAATTATGAAAAGAGCCCAAATGACAGTTTAAATAGAGGTAAAAACTGATAAAAACCTATCCTAGCACCTATGACCGCGGCCATCATCGTATGAATTATAAACGTAACTATATTTAAAATAATTGCAGTTAGATATGTTGACTTAAATAATTCAATATGAATCTTGGACGTAAAGTGATTGAGCAGTGATCCAATAGTCGTTTGTATGTATACAAGAAAGATACGAATTGCTATCACTTGAATAAAAAGGGAGAAGGAAATATCGTTTGCCTTTGTATTTTTTGTTTTGTTTTTTCCAATATGGCAGAGAATGGATGAACCATCCTGAAGAAACTTTTTTTTTTATGTACGCATACACTAGGCTATTACATGGCAGTAACATTGTGTTATGGTTTATGGGGGAGACTCTCAATCCAACTGACGATTGGATGAAAATTTCCTTTTTTTTTTGTTGCTCTCCCCTTTCTTTCAGAGAAAGAGCAGAGGAAGCGGCAGACAGTGAGAAATATATAACTGTGAAGTGGTAAACTAGTATTATGTAGAGAATTGAGTGAAAAAAATCGATTTGAGTGAAAGTGGATGGCTACTGTGAAAAGAGAATGGTTGGTGTAAAAGTTGTGCGTCGAATTCTCTTGTCTCCCTCTCTTTTACCCGGGTTGCAGAGTAGGAGCAGTGGAGTTTCGGGCCGGATTTATATTTTTTCAACTCCTCCTCTACTTTCAATAATTCCTCCAACCAGCGAATCCCTCCGTGAATCATATCGATTTACAATCTGCCATTTTCATCTCATCTCCAGTCGCTTTTTATTATTTCATTCGTATACACATATGTATGTATATACATGTGCGTATGTACGTAATACATGTTCACCCCGCCGGAGATTACAGACTCCAGAGTCATGTCTACCCCCACAATTCCTTGGAAAAAGGAACCCTAAAAAATATTAGACGGAGATTGTGTTGGGTGAAAAGAATGGGAAGAAAAATAAAGAAGTCGGGATGGATAGGAAGTACAATGGAGACAGGGGAAATTTAGGACATAATATAGGTATATACATATATAGAATTCGTTTTTTTTCTCTTTCTATTATTCTTTCTATTCTTTCTTTTTACAATTCCTTGTATCCAGACGTCTTCTCCAGTGGGCTCATGTGTTGTCCAGATAAATCTCAGCTCCCGTCATAGTCACTATGGATTTGGAGTTGACAGAAAGATTGGCTCTTGTATTATATTATTATAAAAAGTTTCCTCTATAGGGCCTCGTTTCCAGTGGCATCCATCATGGTCAAGCATGTTCCTCCCTCGGTAAAATACAGATCGGGAAGGATGCTTGCTACGCTCTACTGCATGTACGAATGTAATAATAATATATATTTATATGTATGTATATATCTATAGGCTTCATCCATTTTCTAATTCCTTCCGATTTTTTTTTCGGCTCACCCTCCCTTTTTTTCTCTTCTTCTTCTCTCTCTGCCTTTCATGTATGTATATACATATGTACGGGTTGCAAGAAACATTTTACACCCTCCGCAACAGTGTACAAAGGGGTAAATAAATGTGTTCTTTAATTTGAATGTGGATTCAGGGACAAAATTCCCATCCCGATCCGACAAAAAATAATAAAATTATGACAGTTTCCTTGCTCCGAGTTGGAAAGTCAGCCATTTTTCACAAAATCTATCTTTTCGAATCTGCCCCCAGGAATGAATACGTTACAGGGAAACATTATACAAAGATATTATTTTCAAAAACTAGTGTTTGGAAAATCTGCATAAATTATTAGTATTTCTTTAGTTTTCGAAAAAAATTATTATTATTAAAAATTATGAATTCGAACATATTTTTTCGAATATTCTTTCTTGCGATTTCTTGCTGCTTAGTGTTAGAAAATTATGAAACAATGTTTAAGAGGGCTCGGTTGTTTGAATGGAAAGCCAAAAAAACAAAACAAAGTACTTCAACAACATTTCGAGCATGATTTCAGCCAAATTTCTGCTTTTTATATGTTGTAATAATATTTGTGAGCTTGCTGCGCCCTAAACGTGCAGAACACACAACGGAGGCCATTAACGTCGGTTTCAAGCTTCTGTCACAAATATCCATTTTTTATAACAAAAACAACCGCTGACCAAATGTTTTTAGTTTTGACTAGATTCAACATTCAGAAATTGTCACAATAAAAATAACTTCTGCCATTTAATTTTTGTTCGCGGATGCAGAATTAAAATACAATAGATTTTGTAGTAAACCATGATTGCTTAACTTGTGCCAGAAAAACGGTCTTAATTAGGTGAATTTTTGCCGAATCCGGATGAAAAAAATCTACAATGAAGTATTCCAGATCCACAATAAAATTTTGTACACGTCTAATATTTTTTCCGCTCTGTACATCGTCCTACACGTATAGGTATATCTGTAGGAGGGGGAAATGCTTTTTGGTATGAGAATATTTATAAACAAGGATACATATTATTTATGAACATTTTTCAAAAACTAGTCCTCTTTCCACCGGGCACTTTATTTTGCTCCATCCTCCATGACACCCTATTACAAGTGGGTACAAGGGAAAAGCCACCCCTTTCGTTCCATGATGCTGAACAAAGGCTGGAAATGATGCCAGAGCTGGGCCTTCATAGACTATCACTTGTACACTGTAATTCCTGGAATCCGTCAATTAACTTCGAATTGCTTTATATTTAAGGCAACGAAATGTTGCTTTATATTTAGGGGAAGTCAACTTATGCTTTTTATTGCTAAAAAATTATGATTTTGTCGAAACAAATACGCTTTTTAATGTATAAAAATCTATGCTTTTTAACACAAAATTATGCTTTTTTACGTAAAAATTATGCTTTGTACTTTGTATGTCTTTAATTTAAGCTATTTTTTATAGTTTTCAAGAAAACATGCTGATATTGAGCTGAAAATCAACAAATTACCGTAATTTCCTGCCGTTTCTTGTACAAAATTGAACTATTTAATAGAATTTGTTGAAAATTTATCATTTTTATCTCAATTTTTGGGAAATATGCTCTTTTTTGTCGAATTAAGTTTTTCTTGCTTTTAGTGCTTTTTATGCTTTATTTTTGCGTAAAAATTGGTCTTGAAGTGTCTAAAACTAACTCGGAATGGCACTAAATGGTCTAAAACGGAGTTTTTCCGATTATGCTTTTGTATGGTTGAGGCTTGCCCCATTCATATTCTTCTTATTTCGACGGATTCCTCCAAAACCGTCAGATCTTATGCAAACGTGGAGTAAGAGGATAATAATGTGTAATAATAATTAATAATTATCCGTCATTAAGGAAAATGCAATTATTATACTAGTGAAACTAGTAAAAACTTGAAAGCAACAGATTCTCATAATTTGTCCCCTTGATCTTTGGAATCGCGTAGGAGGGAAAGAGATTTAATTATAGCTTAAAATAACATATAAATACATATATACTAATATAAAAAACTCGTCTTTAAACAAACAATATGATGCGATTGAAATATTGGAATGACAAAAGAAAAAAAACAAAATGATGAAAGTTCTTATCAGGTCTCATAGAATGTTTCGATTATTCGAAACGACAGAAGTATGGAATACTTAATTTAAATAATAGAGATCAGAAAAATCCTGGAATACATTACTGTAAAGAAATACCTAATAAAAAAGTTGTTTTCCTTTCCGTCTTGGATTGTTTAGGTGGCGAACGACGAACTGGGAAATGCAAATGGTTTAATGTGGCTAAAGGCTGGGGTTTCATCACACCCGATGACGGCAGTCAAGAAGTATTCGTTCATCAGGTACTCCAAAAACTTTTATTGTTGCTATTATTATTATTTTTTTTACGTTTGAATCCCCATTATTCCTTCATGTATTTCACCCTAGTTCCTCCTTTCGATATGACACTTTCCCTGTATTATTTTGTCATTGTGCCCCGGTAGCAGTAGTCCCTTTCTCCCCTTCGGGGAGAACATTGTTGAAAGAAGGACAAGGTAGTGGAGTGGAAGGCATGTATACATACACATGTATAGGAACTATCACAATAGTACACACCGGGAGAAGAGCAACTGGAATTTCCCTTTTATTCCTTTTTAGTATTCTCTGTATTCCCCCAAAAAAAGTATTGTTGAACAACACAAAAATCGTTTGAGCAAAGAACCACCGCTGATTTTTACTGGCGAGTCAATTTCTCACTACGAAAATTGTTTTTTTGATGGACATGTGACACTTATAATGGATGGGTACAGATCTAGACATGTTCAATAAAGTCAGAGTTATTTGAAAGCTATGGATAAATCCTATTGTATCCCTCCAGAAGCATTTGTGTGGCTATTTGTATCATCCATGTAGAGACACCCTCCCCCATTCACCTTTTGAGCAACATTTTTTGTCTCGTCTCCAATCCGTTTCAAAAGGCACTTGAGAATATTTGTTTAGACCATGTTTTAATTTTTTTTTTTTTTTGATCCCTTGTGAATTGTCAACCATTTATGTCACCGGCAGAGTGTGATACAAATGAATGGGTTCCGGAGTCTGGGCGATAATGAGCAAGTGGAATTTGAGTGTAAGGAGTCGGACAAGGGCTTGGAAGCCACCCTCGTCACAGGACCTGAAGGATCCAATTGTAGTGGCTCTCATCGGAGGCCAATGAAGAAGAAGGTGAAGAAGATTCGGTGAGTTATTCGTTTTCATAAGTTGTATTTTTAAAAAAATCTGGACTGAACCCAGTTTATATCTGATACATTGGTAAGTGTGTAGACTGTATTAAATATTCCCAATTCTCCCCTTTTGCAGATGTTATAATTGTGGGGAGCTAGCACATCACATTGCTTCCAAGTGTAATTTGGGTCCTCAGCCAAAGAGATGTCATCATTGCAAAGCGGAAGACCATTTGATTGGAGACTGCCCCAAGAGGAAGAGTAAGGCGGCGAAGAATAATAATAAGGATCATGAGGTGATTTTTTTTTTTTGCTCTCTCATACCTTCACAGGGAAATATTAAAATCGTTATTTTATTTGTTTTATTATAATATTTTTTAACGTTTTGCAAAATTATCATAATAGATGTTCTAATCATTTGCTGCTCTTCCAGAATTTGTCCTCAGACAATGAAGACATGCACAGTGAGACCTCATCCGTAGACTTGAACATGAATGGCTCCCGGAGTCCAGATAATAGCGGCGGGTCTACAGGGGAATTTTAAAGAAAGAAAAATAAACAGTTTATACAGCAACGATCACGAGGAAACTCACACAAGACAGGTTACTTAACAATAAGTATAAAATACATAAGAATGAATTCTATATACAAACTAAAATTATATTGGTAGCGTTTATAGAGTCTATCCCTTCAAGAGATTTATCTTCGTGCAATATGAGCGGGGAAATATTTATATTTGTATGGTACAATTTAGCAAAAATAGCAAAGGTAGTGGGAAAAGGAATTGCAAATCTTAGTTAGTATGAGTATTATTATTAGATAAATATTACATGTTTATATGTTTAACAAGTAGAAGATAGTATATGTATAGATATATATATACTTGTTTTCCGCACATAATCCTATAGCAAGTCTTACAGAACCAAAGCAACAAAAGGGAAAAAGGGGGACCTTTTCAACGTGGGTATACGTATGCATCCAAAGAGGAAAGGAAAAAGAATCAAATGAGTTTCTTATTTTTTATTTCACACTTTCTTTTGGGGGCAAATCAAGTAAAAAATAGTCAATTTTACTGTGTAATTTTCTGTGACATTCATCCAGTCAGTGTAATAGGTTAGTATTAGTAGTGGAGTGAAGTCAGTAGTCATAATTAGTAATTATTATTAAGCGAATAAATTACTTTTTTGAGAGTAACATAAACTGGTTGTGAGTGTATACATACATATGTGTGTGTGATATACCTACGTATATCGAGGGTAAAAATTTAATTGAATTTAATTTACAAAATTTAATTGTAGACAGCGGGCTCTAACACAAAAAATGGCTATATCCATGCATGAATGTAAAACATGACCAACTACCAAAAACAGAAATTCGAAATCCGTGTCGAAACAGCACACAGACGAGGCTTGATACATTTGGATTTCGGATTTTCTTTTTTTTTGGGGGAGTTGGTCATTTTCTGCATTTACGCGGAGATAGTCATCGTTTGTATTAGAGCTCGCTGGATATGGTCAGATTTTGTATGTCACCTAGATATGTATGGTTTTTTAAAACACAATATACATAAATTATATAATATACAGAATATTATCGCTTTCGTGGAGAAATCTGCACTGGTCTCAAGATTTGTTGGTGAAATGTCCCCAAATAATACATTTTTATTAATAATAATAAATGACACATATTATGCTACGAGGAGGGTTAATAATAAATAATAATCTTCACTTTCTTTGCTATTATAGTCAGGTATCCTTAACCAAATCTTAATGGATAATAATTAAAAGCAAAAGGGGGCTCCATCATGGAGAAAAGCAAAAATCCACGACTCAAAACTTTAAATTAACTAAGATTGTTACAATTTTTTTGGTTATGTTTGTTGCTTGCCAAGCACTGGATTTAGTGATTACTAGTCCTAACAAATTCATTAAACGATGCCATGGAAAGTGTTCTTCGAGAAGAGAAAGTGTCATGGCTGTGACAGACACTTAAAGCTGTCAAGTAGGGAATGTCGATGTTCGTCACCATTAAAGGTTCAAATTCAAACAGTTACAAATAAAATCAAGTCTGTAGCAGTTGACATATGATTTTAATATTAAAAGGATTCAATCATTTCGCAAGAGCTCCAATAGAATTTGTGGTCAAACTTTGTAGTTTGTGCAACTTTCTCCTGGGATTTTAGAGATTGTTTGTCACCTGTGTGTATTACTTACACCTTCTACTGAAGACTTTACGTACAAGAAATAAAACAGGGAAACTTAAGATAAATGATTATACCGTATTAGATATAATACTTAACTATTTATTGTATGATAAGGAAAGTATGAGTGAGATGTAATTTTGTATTGGTACGAGTTTTTGTTTGCGTAAAAACAATTCTATGTATCTTCATTCTAAATAAAAAGTCGAAGTATGTATGTTCTAGTCGTAAACAAAAGCGCTTTGAGGCCTTTGAAGCAAGGAATTTCACTACTTTATTAAATCACTTATTTTCATGCACCATGACGGGCGTTGCTCTTAAAAAAGTCTTTGGAGGCCATGCTCCAGGGAAAGCATACATTTTTTGTCCTCGACAAAATCCGTTTGCAAAAATTCAATAATTGCAAAATCGCTGTACTAAACAGGACAATTCCCGGCTTTGTATCTTAATTCTGCTTCAGCCTTGAACTTTTACGTCACCATTGCATTGTGAATATACTTAGATCATACTATGCTTATTATTGCTTATGTAGAGACATTCTCCAACTTAAAGCATGACCTTAAACTCGTCTATAGTCCTAGGCTAACTCCAGTAAAAATGTTCTTCAATAATCTCCACAACTTTCTAAGTTTCCATAGTTTAAGATTTGAGATCGGATTCCAAGCACCTGTGTTGCTTAATATCTAACTTCAAACGAATTATATTTAACTATAGTTATAATAATACTACGCTCCCCCTTTTCTCATAAATCTGACCTTATCAAAAATAAAGCCTATATATAATTATAATATTATACATATATTTATTTGGAATATACCGGCAATGGCATACGTGAGCAATACAATTTTTATGCTTATTTTAATTCAACCATACAGATCTTGCTCTTCCACTCTTCTTAACATTCTCCTTTAATGTTCCTCTTTTTCGTATAGTTCTGTCATTTACATCGTTAATATTATTTATGTACGTACTACAACTACAAAAAACATAAACTACATTAATTGTAAATCGTCAATATTCCAAATATCGCCACTTTCCTTTGCTATTATATAATAAATAATACATATATACAATAATACAGTACCTACATCATCATATCCAAATATCCACTAGCTGTACCATTGTGAACCTCGATTGGCGCTTGTAGTTTCAGGAAATCGCCTTTCATACTGCTTGGGGAAAATCAAGAAAGTCCGGAATGTTGTACCAAAAGCGTGGATTAACCATTAACGGACGTAGTCAGTGAGACGCCTTTATATTTGTATCAACGTTAAATTCGGACATGCACCTATTACATCTCCAAATGTTGAGCTTGGAACACTTGGATTGGACACAATGGATGCCTCAATCTAGCCCTCCAGTCCCACTCCCATTCTCCGAGACACATTTCTAACTGTGTCCTTCAACAATGCGGAACTCCAGTCTTGAGTACACCTCTTCAGTGGATAACATCACCAGGATGGAGTAGCAAACGTCCGTCAGAGCTTGTCTCCCATCAGAATGGGAGATGCGAAGCCTCGGCGAAAGAAATCCCATCGTCGGACTCAAAAACCACCCGTTGCACCTGCTGCGGCCAGTGACGAGGAGCAAAGTACGAGCCGACCCAGTACCGTGATTTCCACGGAGAATGAGACACAATCTCATCATCAACCTTCACATACCCAGACACAAGCACCATCCAAAGCCACTTCCGGTGGTGACCCACACTTACTCAAAGCTCTACGAGTGGCTGACGCGATCCAGATCAGGCAAGACTTGGAACTCCTGGAAAGTAAATAATCCTTCATTTCCACCCTCATATACAGTATTGTCCCTCAAAGTAACTTACCGCTGTTGTATTCGTACATGTATATATATGTATACCGTAAACGTTCGAAACATGGCCCCGACCATCTTCGAAATTTATCCCTCGGACTCGGCCAACCATACAACCATAGGGCCCCGGCCACCTTTTGGACCCGGCTATCTCTAACATTTATTTAGCAGTGAATTTACTTTTGTGCAATTGTCGTATGAACGTCTCATATTTAACCTGTTCAACACACCGTTAGAGTATTTAAAAAAATTAGAATTGGTGGTTACGCAATACTGCAATAGTGCTAACGACAGAGTCAGCATGAGAACCATAAATATTAATCGAAATTGCAACATCATCGAGCAAAAAAAAAAAATACCCCCGGCGATATATAGAACCCCGGCCATCTTTTTGGACCTGGCGTTCTCTACACAATTTTGTTTTGACCCAGCCCATCTTTAGAATCGGCCATCTTTTGGGCCGGGCCATCTTTCGAACGTTTACGGTAATACTAATTTTATGACAGTAAACTATAATACATATGTACATTGTACATTTTATTGGCATTTCTCGACAGTATTTTTTGGATACGAAGCCAATAACAGCTACAACATTTTTAATCAGAATGGAGCTCGATTATTTGTGGCCATGGAAAGGACCACAACACTGCATCGATGCTGTATGGGCAAACACCGGCCTTTTACGATCAACATCTTGAATGGTGACGGATCCCTGTGCTTTATTATTGAAAGAGAATGCACCTGCAATCTATTCTTATTCGGTGCCACCGTCTGCGGCACGGTAATTTCCCTCTTTGAAATCATTCACATAATATTTTGAGTTATAAAAGAAATATAAATACATATGAAGGGTTTGGAAGCAAAAGGAGTTAAGTCCACAACACTAACTATTACAGAAGCAAAAAACCATTTCAGATACAATACTGCAAAATTCAGAGAATATTTTTTTAGCTAAATTAAGAGCTTGTACAGGTGTGTCTGTAATTCATATGCTTCAAAATCCGTCAACCATAGTTGTCATATTACGACGAATTTAAGGAATTCAAAATGTTGGACTTAAGCTCTTTTACAACTGTAAAAATATTTTTCCGAGGATTATCCTACGGAAACAAACCAAACTACGATAAAATTGTAGTATCTTGACTACATTCCCCGACCTTTATAGTAATTTCCCCAAAAATCCCGCTTTACTAATTTAAAAAAAATTGAAATTAAATATTGCTTGGAAACGTTTTTAGGGAAAGTCCTTATGGGGAAACTCATGTTAAAATTTAGTCACTACGGGATCCCCCTTTGCAATTTTTTCAAATCTCTGAAAAAGATTCGTATTTTCCCGTGTAGAGACGTAGTTTCAACACTGATTGCGAGAAAAATTGGCGAGACGATCTCACAGTGATAAAACACAGTGATAAAACACGTACGCACAAGAGAAAATGAAAATCTAAAAATTTTCCGAGATTTCAAAAAATACAAACTCCTGTGGTCGCTGAATTTTAACATGTGATTTCCCATTAGGATTTGCTCGAAAAAAGTTTTCGATCCAATATTTAAAAAAAAAATAGCAAAACGAGATTTCTAGGAAAATTCTTGTTATGTCAAGGGAAAGTGATCTAGGCACTATTACCATGCTGAAATGTGGTGTGATTCCGTGAGCGGATTTCGGTTATTTGGACTTGTCCCCTTGTGCTTCCCAAGCACCTGCAGACTTAGCTCCTTTTGCATCTTAATTTTGTTTCCTTGCCAATTTGTTTTCATTTTGGATTCTCGCTTTGTAAAAACTAAAAGGCTGAGGACTGGACTAGTCATAGACATACGTAACTTTCCTGGAAAACCCTGAATTTGAATTTTTTTGAAAAACTCCTTTTGCTTCCAAGCCTTTCGTATGTGAACATACATCTGCTCGGAAAAATAATGGACAAGCATAGGAATTTTGTGGAGAGAAAAAAGGGGGGCACCGTTGAAGGATGGCATAATTTGCGTCTTTATGATACTATTAGATTAATGATAATTCCTGTATCCCCAGAAAGTGTTTGTCAAATCTCCGGACAAAGAATTGTATGGGAAAGTGGTGCAGAATTGCAATCCTTGTTGTCCGTCCTTCGAAATCCAGGATGCCAAGGACAGGGCACTAATTTACATCACTGGCCCCTGCTGTGCCACCTTCTGTCCTACAAGCTGCTGTTTGAAATGGTGTGCTAGCTTCAGCATGGAAAGTGCAAAAGGAGTTAAAATCGGGAAGATCACGAAAAAATTTGGTTTGGAGGAATTTCTTCATGAAATCGACGCCGACAAATTTGGAGCTACGTTCCCAGCAGATTTAGAAACTAAGACGAAGGCCATCATAATTGGTGCCGTTCTTGCCCTTGTATGTCCATCTCTGATTTTCTCATTAGTAAATACAACATATTTTCGGGAAAAATGAAAGCGTTATTAATTCAAAGAATCCTTGTTTACAGGACTTTGCCTACTACGAAGATAATCCACCAAATACCTGTGCCGTCGCACCAGCTTTTTGCAAAGTCATTTGGCTCGTTATTCTGCTTATATTAATAATTACTTTCATTATTTTCGTGTGTCTTCAGTTCGGGTAAACGTGATTTTTGTGTGGGAAGAAATAGAAAGTCTTTGTAGTAGAAAGTTTGAAATAGAAAGTTAGACATAGGATTGTTAAGGTCCTATGGTATCGTTTTTTTGTGCAATAGTGCAAGATTACTAATAAACGTGTGGTCACCCATGTTTTTGCTGCCAGTCGAATAATGTGTTAGCTGTACTCACGTGCTTCTGATTTATTAATGTACATATCTATACTGTTATATACACGACATCAAAATGATGCAAGATATTTATAAATACTTTGTCTCTCGCTATTTTGGACTGAATGAACACAAGATTACCGAAACGTAAGCATACTTTTGGCCGCAACTGTACGAATTTTCTGCTCACTGAGTTGTAGAGAATTCACAAAATCACTTACTGAATACTGGAGATTAGAGGTGATATTTCATGATTAAAAAAAATTATGGATAGCCGTCTTGTAGAATCATTCAAAATATCATATCATAACCATTTTACACGTTTACAGTATAAAACACAATTAAACAGCAAAACATTAACAACGAACCAGCTACTTTATTTAAAATTAAACGATTAAATGTAGGTAAATTACAATTTACAATTCTCCGGCGAAACAACTCATGTCGGAATTTGTCGGCCAAACTTCCTCAGATGATAGCCCCTAGCTTCGGAAGTCATAGTATTTTTATTCCCTCGCTCTATTATCATCCCAAGGGATACCGGAACATTTTGCACTTTGTCGCCGTTTTGGCTGAAGCACAGCCGCTTATTTCTGGATTTTACTGCAATTCGGTGAAGCATGGTAAACAAAATTGACTAGATTCAATTTTTTTTATTTTCCCAATTTTCATTTTTGTTTGCCTATAACTGACCAGAAGCTGCTTTTTCGGTCATGAACACGCCATTTCTGGTCAGTTTCTGGCGAACGGAAACGAAAATTGAGAAAATAAATAAATTGGATCTAGATCATTCCGTCTTAACTGCCCTCGCCCAATTACATCTCACAATAATTAGCGGCCAAAAAGGCGAAAAAGTGCAAAATCCTGCGGTGTCCCTCTAAGTGATCACAGAGCGACGGAATAAAAATATAATTCCGAAGCTAGGCGCTATCATCTGAGGAAGTTGACATGAGTTTTTACTGGAGAATTACCTACTTAACTTACCTGAAGCTCAATCGTAATTCTACGAAAATAACGTCCAATCCGCCAATAATTTGACGGACTAGGTGGCTATGGCGGAACCAACAATAATTTGTCGAACTGGCGGCTGTTCCGCCAGCCCGCCAAATTAGTATCCGGTCCACCTGGCCGCCTTGTCCGCTGTGATTGCCAATTTAGTGACAAAAAGTTGGTCGGCCACGTCCGCCAATTTAGTGAAATCCAACAGAACCCGCTACGAAGTTGAATAATTACATATTATAATATGTATAAAAATATGTACAAATAATGCATGCATGTAACGTAATATAATAATAATTAATAATAATAATAAACAACCGAAAATAACCATCACTTTTATAACGTTGAAAATCGTTTTTAATTAGTTTACTGTTTTGTTTTAACTGGTATCCTATTAGCTATTATTGTGATTGTGAATTGTGACGTGTGATAAGTGATAACTGGTAGCTCAGGTAGCTGAGCTGATAGCTGATAGTCTTAGTCTATTATAGTAGCATTGAATAAATAGTAATAATAATAATTTTTCAATTTAAGCGCTGCCTATTCCCTTTGTACTATGCATATAATATGCACTATAGACTGGCGAGGCTGGCGACGTGGCGACTGGCTACATTATTTGACATTTGGCTACATTATTTGACATTTGGCGTTGACATCTTTCGGTTTCATCGGATGAAACTTTCATCCCCTGAAAATCCACGCTCCGCATAGCTGGAATTCGCATGTTCCAAGTTACAATTTACAATACTCAATTTTATTGCGGAGTTAACTAAACAGGTTTCGCCAAAATCCGGCTACAAATCAAAATTTTACGATTTTCCCAACGAAATCTAAAATAGCTAATTTTCCGTTCATTGTTGCTGGTTCCCCTGAATCCAAAAATATTCTAAATCAACATGAATCTTTATAAAAATTACAAATCAAAACTAACACAAAATTCGGCAACGTTTTCATTCCAATCGAGTTTAACACGGTGTAATTAATTTTTGTGCATCACCACTTTTCACGTTAGCATCTACAATGCTTTCGTTAAAATTACCTTTTTTGACAGCATAGTTAACTTCTTATTTTCTACTTCTTATTTAAAGAGGCGGAGCTCAATAAATTGGAAAACAGCAGGATCCCTTACAAAATTTTATTCCGGTAAATGTACTGATTGGTTTCATTTTTGGGCTTGCTCATTATTTCTCAAACTGCTACACTGCGTTGAAGCTTAGCCTAAAAATGACAAGCTTTCAATGAATTAGGAGCAGCCGCCAGTCTTATGGTCTGTTTTTCTTAGAAAAATAGATTTATTCACACTTACAAAATTCTGAAAGGGATCGTATGGAAAACTTCGCTATTTTAGACTTGTTTTGGAAAGATTACATCTTCAAGGAGATCCCACCTAAAAGGTGAATAACTTCTGGGGAGACGCCGTCAGTTGAGTAGCATCCGGACATGCCGCAGACTAGGCTAGTATATTGACTGTGTTAATGGGAGTATTATTATTATTATGAAATTAAAAGTCCAGCAGCCGGATTAGAAAGGTGATTAGAAAGGCGACCGTGTAAAAGCGTCAAAAAAGGTCATTCTTCCGTGTATTTACGACCATGAAACGAACGTCGAGAATGGGAAGATTAAATGAGATTCGTTGAAAAAGAAAAAAAAATGTCATGCAAGGACAGCATCCCATAGAAGATGAAGTGATAAATGATGGGAAAAGTGCCCTGGAGAAGAAGTGAGAGGATAGATCGTTTGAAGAAACTTTTCCAGTGGATGGATTAGAAATCCCGAGGGCGGAGAGGAGGAAAGGATGGCAGCAACAAGACATAAGTCCATGTTCAGTTTACCCCAAAGTCGGGAAGATGTAAGCACAGCCCCAGGAAGTCATGCTAGTCTGAAGAGCGGCGGGATTGGGAGTGCCACGGGTCAGAGGAAAGATACGTCGGTGAAGGAGCAGCAAGCATCATATGGGATCAATGTGGCGGCTGAAACTTACGTCCACAATGAGGAAGCCATCACTAAGCCGTTGATTATCCCCGATTTCGTCCCCATCGCGGGCATCACCGTTTCCAGTGAATTACCCAAAAGGAGAAATGCCTGCACCATCAGTGTTTTCGCTTGCTTCATGGCTATCATTTGTATCCTCATACCCGTAGCTCTCATTGTTGCACTCTTTGCTCTCGCCGGCGACGTCCCACACAATTCATGGACTACTTTCAAACGAACTTCCGTTTCTTCCAGTTCCCCGATGACAACCGCGTCCTGATCCCATCATTCTGCATGTACTACACCTACATTATGTATTTTTTTTTGCAGTTTCTAAAATATGCCAAAGGTTTTGTATGAATTCAGATCAGACTTGCAAAATGCTAGTGTCTAAAAATGTACAATCCAAGGTTATTAAATTATTAGATACAAGTACGGTCACATATGCTTATGAACCCATAATATATAAAATGTGTTAAATTTAGAAAAGCTTTTTTTTTTGCTACATCGTAAGATATTATCTTTTTTTAACTGGCGACAGTTTTCAGCTTTTTGTACCATGTGAATAGGCAAATATTAGATATCAATGGGACATTATTACCGTAATTACTATAATTACTCAAAAGACGGCCGGGACCATCTTATTTTGCCACCAGACCCGGCCATCTTTGGAGAGTAGCTTTTTCTAACATTTTCGTGCAAACTGCCTACAAACTCCGGTCATTTTTAAATGTTCAGTCATCTGTAAAAGCCCGGCCATCTTTGGAGTAATTACGCTATAAGTCCATCAGGATTTGTGGATATGACAAAACTCATGATAAATGACTACATTCAACGATTAAACCCTTCAAATTTTGTTTCCGCGCCCTTAAGGTGAACCATGGACAAGGAGCACATGCACAGAATGGTCGACAAGTAGATATTCCGGAAGGCAATTATACATTATATGTATTAACCATGAAAGTTTCCTAGTCCAAACTATAGGAAATAAGTAAAAACTTTGCGAAACATTTTATTTCGGATCTGTAGGGAAATATTTCAGCCCAATCGGTCCTCGGCTCAAAGTGTTTTCTGTGGCACGTTTGAAAACACGAATTTCTCCATCCATTTTTAGTTCAACTCATTTATGTTCAACGGCATCAGATGAAACAAAGACATCATTTCAAGTAGAATTTTAAACATACCAAACACTCGGAAAAACAAACACTTGGAACGATTTTTATTTTAAAAATTTGGTTTGTTCGCAAAACTTATGCATATATTATGTGGTAACCCTTTCATAATGGCAACTGGCAACCTAGTTTAACCATCTTTCTGATTTGTGTAAAGATATTTTGTATTGAAACCTGACCAAAGACAAGAATTTAGATGTTCTCATTTTACATTAAAATATTTATATGCTTTTACTTGCTGGCTATGCGGCGTAAATCTACCTGCCATAATCCTTTTGTGGACCGTGTATATAACCCTGCTTAATACGTGTCATATGTATAATTATTGGGAATTTCTCAAGCTGACCGCTGCAGCGGACCAGGACCAAGTACAAGTGCTCAGGTGATGCGGGTACATTTTGCGATGCCAATGAAGTAATGGAGTTTTATTGATCGCATTTAAAGGAATTATTTGTATCTGTTATACTTTTATGTTATAAAAATAACGTACATACAAGCATGTCGCACGTCAATGCATGTAAGAGTACAAAAAAGAAATGGCAAATAATGATCTAATCCATATTCTGTATCTTTTTGGGATTTTGACATGACGTAAGCAAAAATGTTTACGTTCACAACAGATTTCACTTACACCGTCTTTTTATCCGCTAAAAAAACTACAAATAAATCATAGCAACCCACCCACAACCAAATAAGTAATAATAATAGTTACATGTATTACAATATAATTAAGAACACTTTCTACAGTCACAACAAATAATATGTAATTACAGTACATACAAACAACAATGTGTGAGATAATAATTATTAATTACCTTCTTCCAAAAAGTCACTTGCTATAAGATACAAAGTTGCTATAATTTCAACAGATACAAAGTGATAAAGTGTAAAAATTAAAATTCGTCTGGTAAAACTCTGTAAACAGTAAAATAGACCATTGACAGTTTGTTTATTCCATAGTTTTTTTTAGCTGTCCGTCGGGTAATTTACTTATTCGAGTTATTACAGTACGAATACAATAAACTACCGATCTACTACACACTTTTTTTGATAAATATTCCTTTTGCAATTTTTTAAAAAATAATACATATAACTTACATATAGTAAGAGATTGAATGAGATTAGAGGCACATTTTTCATCATTGTATAGAAGCAACCCAAATATAGCAGCACGATAGTACAACTTACGATTATAGCAGTTTGCAATCCACAACTTCTCTTCAAAATAACACGCTCAGATATAATTAATAATGTTTATGTACATCCATTAAAGTGGTGCTTTGCACATTTAATCACTCCTAGTCTGCTACTGCGAGTCGTCGTTCAGGTTTCGCTTGCAGCAAAGAATAATACACATTCAAGTGCAAAACCAAAGAATGCAAAAAAACCTACGAAGGCTCAAATTCTATTTTCTATTCTACAATGCGAGAACAATAAAATGTAAGGCATTTTAGTAGTAACAGCGTATTATGAAGTTTCCAACAACTTGGTGGTGAGGACGAATTATTTCACGATTTCTCTCCCTCCTTAACATTCTAAGAAATAAAGCTACCAACCGGAGCGGAAGTAATAAATACCGGTTTTAACATAACCGATGTGTACGTGGTTAAACCTAATTCCGTAAAGCTATCACTTCAAACTTTCTATATACATAGACATTAAACAATTTAAAATTACTTTGGAATGATTACAAATCCATGTATTACATTTCATCTGTTTCAGTTTAAGAAAAGTCAAACCGCAGAACAAAAGTATTTTGTGTATTCATGTTTTATCCGAATTTAATACCATACACTTATGAATTTTAGCACAAGCTTTAATTTTCGGAGTGTAACTACAAACGGGGATTGTTTTTGAGATTCTAATAAATTCATGTCGTGCATTAAAACGGTAGCACGAAAAACTCAACCAGACCTGACAGAATATTATGTAGTACATTGTAACAAACCAGCCTTATAAGGTAATGAAAAGTTTCCTTACAATTAAGTGGTTTATGTTAAGCTCACCATTGCGATAACAAAGGTCTTAAATTTGACTCAACTTCTCTGATAACATCATGGCGCATCTTGTTTATAAGAAAAAACTGATTATGTATTATACTAAAGTACAGCAAACCATTTGTTTTGTGTAACAGAATTCGTTATCCAAAACGAAAACGTTACAATAAAATAAGGACAACGAGTAACAATATTATAATAATACATTGGCATTTGTTCAATTTCCCTATTGACTGCACATTCTTCCCTATTCAAACGGTACGAAATTACAAAAGAAGTCTATTATATAATTGAGACAAAACTGACATAAATAGGGCAAGCCACAGAGAGAACTACAATTTAGACCACTATGTGTTGCTCTAAGAGACTTTCAGACACTATACCAATACAATAGAATACAGCGTCAACAAAACGATCAAAAATTTAAAAACCTGAAATATTTGAAAAACGAAAAAGCACAATACTTCATTATACCTTGACTTTTGTCAAAATCACTGTAATTTCCGACAAAACCAGCAAATATTCGTATTTTGAAAAGCATACGTAAGTTGGATTGCCCTATAGTCAAACAGGTAGTTGAAGCATATTTTGTTCCTTGGTAGTTCATGAACATGTTATATTTTTTTAATTAATTAATAAATTAAGTTTACGGATAACTAAACTGCTTATACAGAAGTCACTTCAAAATTGCATAAATACAGTCATGGAGCTTAGTTTAATAGGTAAAAAAATAAAATAGCTTAGAATTGTTTAAAGAACCCTTCGTTTAACTTTATGAATAATAGGGTATATACTAAAACATTATAAAACACACAGTAATAATAATTACTGGTGCAGAAAACTGAAGACAAATGAGGTAAAGAGATGATTAAAGTGTGAGCAAATTCTTTGCAATTTTCAACCTAAACTTGTGCGTCCAATATAAAATAATAGGTTTGTGTAAAAAAGTTGATACTCTTCAAGTAAACTAGTAACGCCATGAAGGTTACTTACACGTTTAAAATAATGTAGATAAACCGTGTAAAACCACGACCAAAGAGTGGTTTAATTTTGGTTGTTAAAAATGAATTACTTAAGCGGCATGAAAGTTTCTAAATCGTCAAGCATTGTGTTTGGTAGATTTTCTGATTTGCACGGATTTTTAGTATCATACAAAGGTTGCCATCGGTGAAGGTAAGTTTGGATCGGGTTTCTTCTTCACACCATATTGTCCAATGAATGACCCGTCTTCTGTAAATTTGCTTCCTACAATTAATAATTGACAATGGACGGTCACGCAAGTTTAGAGCTCAGTAAAAATATTAATATACAATACAAAAACTTTTTAGCTTACCGTCATCTCCATACTCAACCATTGAGTCCGTATCCGATTCATGTGGAGGGCGGAAATCGCTTGCCATGGATATTCGTCCCGATCTTTCGTCAGTTCTGGAAAAACATAATATCAGCAAATAAATGCAGTGAATAAACAAGTGCTGTCAGGTTGTCATCATCACTACTACATAATGATTTTAGTGCCAGTTCTGGTCCTACGTGTCTGAAATTCCTACTGTCCGAAAATAATGCGCAAATATTAGGTACATAGCCGTGTTAGTTTGAAGCACAAAAAGTACATGTAGGTTGATTTTTTCACATCCGAAATATTTGCTGCACTTACCAGCAAAATTAGCAGCAACTAATATTACTGTTCTAAATACACAATAGCACTCTGCAAGACATGCTTATGCAGGTATGCACATTATGTTCGTATCTAAGCATAATGAAAGATAAGCAAAACTTACGGCTGGGAATATTCTCGGAAACCGCCTTCGTCGTAATCAAGCCGACCATGTGCGATTTCCCTTTCGTAAACAGCATATTTGCCTCCTCGATTACGTTTTACGATGCATACAAGAATGAGGACAAGGACAAGGAATGCTAACGCAACAATTAATCCTATAAACCATCCTGTTGTTCCGCTTGGTGTTGCTGATATCACTGGCGTATCTGTACATAAATTACAAAATTACAGTCAGAGTCACACAACAAAAGATACTACATACTACTAATATTCTCGTGAAACTCTTGATGTTACATGTTTTTCGTAAATGGCAAGGTCTATAGTAATCGGAAATTAAGACTTACCAAGTGGATGCGTGTAAATTTCTTCTGATTCTGAAGCTTTATCTAACGATCCATCAACTGCAATTACACGGAACACATATGTTTCACCAGGATCCAATCCACGGACGTCTTGGAAATCTTCGTAAAGTTCAGGGTTAGTACTTTCGAAGGTGGTCTCCCCATATTTCCTAGTATTTCATTAAGTTCAAAAAATTAATAGTGTAATTGTACATTGAGGACATTGACATATTTTTTAGAAGCTCTCCAATAAAACCTAAACTTACTTGTATTGCACATAGAAATGTGATCCAGGTCTACCGTCTCCCTCCAAGTTGGGCCTCCAATATACTCGAATAGTTGAAGCGCCGTTTTCAGTATGCTGCTGCGACCACGTAAAGCGAGGTCTAGCTAACTGTACTGGAGCACTTTCCTCAGTTCTTTCTTCAATGTAGTAACCCTCACCTTCACCTTGCGTGGTTTTAGCATGAATATGTATTCGGTACTTAGTTCCGGCTTCTAATCCGGCTAATTTTGCATTAGTTTGGTCAGGGTCCACAATACCAGGTTTTCGCTGCATCTTCTGTCCCAGATCAGTACCAACCACCTGTATATATGTATATAAAAAAATTAGGTACACACAAATCTAAGAAGCCTATATCAATATGATAAGCAAAACGGAATTAGGCGAATATAACTAAATCTGCTATCCTCTACAGCCAGCAATAGCATTTTAGAACAAATGAACATGCAAAACGTCGCAAGCTTGCAAGTAGTCTTAAATCGTGCTGTCTTAAACAACTCGGACCTTTTGGTAGTAAATTTCATATCCTCTTAAAATTCCATTTGGTCGTTCTGGTTTCTTCCAGGCTAAATAAAAGGCACTCATGCCCAACGGAAAAGCTTCAAATAATTCTACCGGACCAGGCACTCCTTCTTCCATTACTACTTCGACAATTCGGCTTGACGGTCCGTCGTAGTCGGTATTATAAGCACGTACGCGAAGATAGTTTTTCGCATATGGTACTAAATCTTCAATAGCTGCTTGGGTGGCATCATTCTTAACCAGGACCTCCTGAACGTCATCATCATCTGTCCAATGTTCGACTTTATAACCTTCAAATTTGCCCCGAAGACTAGCTGGATCAACAGGGTTCCATGACACAACCACCGTCTTATAGTCAACTTCTGTAAGTAATGTAAAGTTGCCCGGCGATTCGGTCGGTTCTAAAAATGTCACGAAAAAATCACGATTAATCTTATTATACATATGTAATTGTTTTCCCTGAATAAATTTACTTAATGTTTACTTTAAAAACTTGACACTTACTGTCTTGACCGGAATATCCTTGCACTTCTACTGGAGCCACATTGGATTCTCCTCTCTCGTTGATAGCTCGAACTTGAATAAGATACGGCCTGTATGTTTGCTGGTTAGGAACAGTTAAGTCATTTCTACGCCAGTCTTTTATTTCCTCCCGATTCCAGTTTTGACTACCATCATTTAATTTCCATCTCACCACATATTTAAATTTTTGGGCATTGTGCTGTATTTCTGGCATAGGAGTCCATGAAATCACCAAATTATCAGGTTTGGTGCCGTGGCCCTTGACATTATCTGGATTCATAAACGGGACATCAGGAGGCGTTGAACAAACGTCTGAATGTTGGGAGGGCTTAGATGGCCCGATTTTATTTCTGGCAATTACTCTGAAAGTGTAATTTGCCCATGGACTGACGGATACAGTATAGCTACTTTCAGTAGCAGGAACGTCTTTGTAAGCCACTTCCCAGGAATCCGGAGTAAAGCTTGTGTTATACTGAATTGTGTAGTACAGTATAGGTGAACGATTATCACCCATAGCGCGCCAGCTAATAGTTGCATCACGTGTATTACAAATGATTCCTCCTAATGCTGGCGCATTAGGCTTATCTTGAACAACGAGCGTAGCTTCTGCCATTGCCTCATCTAGCTCCGTCCTGGCCAAGCAAGTATACACTCCCGAATCCAGTTCAGTGGCTTTATCTATAGTCAAGGAATTATCTTGCAGTTTGACATATCTTTGTTCGGCCTCAAAATCTATTGTTGTATTATCCCGAAGCCAATCGATGGTGAGTGTTAGAGTTGAATCGGCAACTGCGGAACAACGAAAGATTGCAGTGTTCTCCGCGGCAACTTCATAATCTTCAGGACGGTCTTGGATTCTTGTATGTTCTTTCACTACCAGACTTCCGGTTTTATTATCAGAACCGAATATATTTTCAGCATGGCAGGCATAGCTACCAGCATCAACAAAAGTAACCGAAGATATTTCCAAATCTCCACTATCCATTATACGGTAACGGCCGCCGGTTAATTCCTGGCCGTCACGGATCCATCTAACCAATGGCTTAGGTGCACCAAATACTCTGCAGCGCAAAGTGACTGTCTTTCCATCGACGGTAGCTGCGTCATTAGGAGGTTCGGTAATTTCGGCTGGTAGAGCAAGAACGTTGACGTACACGTCTTTGTACACATAGCCGAAGGAATTGGTAGCGTTGCAGCCGTAGTTGCCGGTGTCCTCCTTTTTCAGATTTTCAATGATGATTTTGTTTCCGCCAACAACTTTCCTCCGTGGATTGTAAGGAGCTTTATTCAAAGGTACGCCGTTGTGTATCCATTTAATTTCCGGTGAAGGCTTCCCCTCGGCTTCACAGCGGAACTCCACCGTCTCACCTTCGGCTGCATTTTGTACATCCGGCTCCACAGTAAAATATGGAACAGCTGTAATAGTACAAATATTTGATTGAAAATTCTTTTCTCTAAATCTAACATGCACAGCTGAATACTGAAAAGTACATATACATATGTTAAAATCAGGAATTCCATGAACTCACCGTAAACTGTGAGAGTAACTGAATGAGATATCGGCGTTCCCACGCCGTTCGTGGCATAGCAATCATAACTACCTTCATCACTGAAGTCAATATTCTGAATTCGCAACGTCTTCCCGTAGTTTTCGTACTGAACTCTATCAGTTGGAAGCTTGCCATCCTTTCGTGACCATTTAATTTCAGGCAAAGGGCTAAAATTAAAGAAATTAAATTTGTAGTGTATCGTAGAAATAAATATAAAAAACGACTTGAAAATTATATATATATATTTATAGTTTTCATCGCATAGACTAAATCACTCACGTTCCACCGATGATACACCAAATGTCAACAGCATCTCCCTTGAGTGCTACTGTAACTCTTTTCGTCGTGTACTGGGCGACTGGAGCATGTTTATTTAAGGACGCAGAACTGCTTGTGGGTGCTACATTTAGATACACTCGATTTCCCAGCTTGTACTCATTCCTGTAAAAAGTAAGCAAGTCAGTTTTTTGTAAGTTCTCGTGTCTAATAAAATAATAACACAAAATTTCTACCACCACATAAGATCCGTCATCTTATACAAAGAGCGTATTCGTAAATGTGGTAGCATCAATACATAAAGATAAAGACAATAATAGTCATTATGCACATAGTTTTGACAAATATGTACATACATCTGTGTCATTCTACCCCAAACTAAATTACAAAATTTTGTGGAGACGTTTCAGTTTTCGGTGGATGGATTATGTTCATTGAAATCTGTATTATCCTGATATAACATCCACTGATTAACCAAAGACAAATACCTAAAAGGAGAGAAAGCTGCACAGGCGTAGTAGAATTCCAAACTGCGATCTCCTTTCGTAACATTTGAAAACCAAAGGTGACCCTCCGGGTCCACAGTAATCCGAGAAGAGTTAATACTCTTGAGAGCTCCTTGCCGATTCTGTTGGATCCAGTAGACTTTAGGTTTAGGCCAACCGTCAGGTGGATTGCATGGAAGCTTGAAAGGATTCCCCTCGTCCGCAGTAATTGGCTCTTCTTCCTCATCCTTGAATGAGTTTAGTTCTGCTTTCCGGACAAAAACAGAATTTGAGGTCGCCGTTCCCCATTCATTCTTCGCGTAGCACTGGTATTGCCCAATGTCCGCATCTCGCGGCGAAGTAATGACTAATGTGCCTCGGCCAGGTTGTTGGGAAATACGATCGTCATAGGCTTGCCAATTAAATTCTTTTCCATTTTTTACCCAGCTATACTTTGGTGGCGGGTCTCCTTCTGCTTCGCATTCTATTAGAAAAGGCTTATCATTTTCATCGTGCCTTTGAGCTACTTGAAATAGAACTTCACTCGTGGGTGGTTGCTTGACCATAAATGGCGGTGATTGGACTGCAATTAATAAGACAAATGCGATCCATTCAATTACGTTATCCAGTGTTTTCTAATACTATTCGTCGAAAAACATAAAAGAATAACATAAACTATATAATGGCTATCCGGAATACCTCACCACACTGCACAATATATTTTTCGTGCTTTTCAATGTTGCCTACACGCGACATTTGGAAGTTACCATGTGGAACAGATAAAAAAATTCATCATAAATGGGAATAAATGATATGGCAGAAGAATCTCGCTTCCAAAAATATTTAATTTAAATGTTTGAAAACATAGTTCCGAGCACATATGGCACATCACCTGTGCATTTTAAGTTCAAAAGCCGGCAGACTTGCGAGATTACTTTACTTGTACAGAACAAATAATTGTGCATACGGTGTCAAGTTTTTTCCAAGCTTTTAAAACCTGAAATGGAGTGGAAAACCGAACGACGGAACACTAAATTGATGCAAAATAAAGGATCGCCTAAACCTAACAAGCCAGGCAAGGAGCAGTTGCTCAATTTGTAAACAATGCTTTGACATGAAGGCTCTAAAGGTAGCAACTACATGAAAGATGAAAGTCTCACTGACAGCAAAAAACATACAGGAGTGGTGAAATGCGCTTTGAATGCATACACGTAGCCTAAACATACCTTCTATCATTAGGAACTACAGTAATTGGGCTGAAGACTCTGACACTTACCTACAGCAACGGAGAACTGAGTTTGAACTAACAAGTACAAGACGGAGATGACCAAGGTTGGAAGCAGTGGGGTCCCCGCGTACATCCTGGAGCATGTATGTGACGACTTCCTCATATCCATGTTGTACAGTCACACTATCTATGACTTCTGAGATTTAAAAATTACGATATATTGAAGATTATCTACTTTGTTTATCGTGAAACAAATGACTTCAGATTTCTCAGTGCACTCCTGGCAGAATTAATCTGAAAACAACAAAAGAATATGCAACCATAAAATTTACAATTGCGTTACCTACAATGTAATAGTTCAGATCACAAATTAAATACACATAAATTTTCACCACGTACAAAGTTATTTGCCTAGTAAACCAGTAATTGTCTACAATTACATAATCACATAATAATTTATAATACCGCGAGAAAGGATTTATTTACTACTTTTACCATTTACTGACAGGTACGTAAGTACGCCACACTTTCGTGTGGCGTCCATTTACTTCCATTTACTAATTAATCCACATTTACTACTTTAATCCATTGTAAGTCCATTTACTTCCGATGGAAGCCTTAGAAGGGGATCGCATTAAGTGTGGCGAGCTCAAAGGGCATTCACAAAGGAAAAGTTGACGGCTTTTCAAAGCAGCTTTGCGTAACAGCGTCAAACCATCAAAACTCACTAACTGGTATTTCACATGCAGCGTCGTTGGTCAGGTTTGATATTAAGTAATAAACTCCTTGGTCAGTTTTGTATTTAAGCTTCACCGTGAGTTGGTTAGATAAAATGAACCAAATGCTTTGGTGAATTACAAGAGTGATTTCAGCGTCTCTAAGCTCACACCTGCGTAAGAAGGAATCGCGTTTGGATGAGACTCCTAAAGGTAATACACAACAACAAAATGTGCAGGAGACTTGTTGACATCAATTGCAGTACATGGAAGGCTAAATGAGCATCTCAATGTTTAGCTTTCCTCTGCTCATTTTGACACTGCTGGAGCGGGGTGAAAGTTATGGTTATTTTTATACGTTTATATTGAAGACATGCAATATCTTAGTAACGTAAATATCTTAGTAAAGCCAAACGAAGACTGGGTCTAGACGTCGATTACCACCATCTCGTAGCGTTTGTTATTGCATGCGTATTTGATAAATAAATAAAATTTACGAAGCTTACGTCACACGTACAGTATAAAGGTCAGACCTAACCCCGGAGCGAAGGAGATGAAGGGAAAAGAGATACCCGTGTTCACCTACGTTTCTTTTATTAACATTGGCCAGTAATGAGTTCATAAACTTCAGGCAAAGAGTAGTAGTCATATTGCCTTAGTGCTGAGTAGGGATAATAGCTATCCTACAAAGTCCGTAAATAATGAAGTCTTTCTCCTGACCGGGAGTAGCTCAACAGCTGAAGCGGTAACCTCAATCCTTTACAGAAAGTAAAAATTACAGGACGTGTAAGCGAATAAGTACTCCAGAATTTTATTAACTACAGTGTCAGTAGGACCATAAGAAAGTGTACGCAGCAAAGCCGTCAGAATTAGACGGGTGTGCATCTGATCAATTGAGTAGGCAATAAAATCCCCTTAACAAGGGCTGTTGTTCTAGCATGTATACATTATACATACACTGACATAATCACCTTAAATTGTCAAAGCCCGGTTATCGCCAACCGCTCGACAATGGCTTTTCTCGCTCTCGACTGGCATCCCATTATTATCATCTCAATACGAAGGGAAACAAATAGATTGACACTGATACAAAGCATGCTCGGAACGCGTCTTGTGGTGCGGAGAATCTACGAAAAGATCTAAAATATTAAGGCAGAGAGAAAGAAAGTAGCTTCCCTCTACAGGATTATTCTAAAGCACTCTGAGCGGACTCGGCTCATTCACCACAATTTATTTTTATCATCTCCCTGTCAAAATTTCCTCAAGAGGCAGATCAACGGAAGGGTTCCCCTTTTTTCTCCTTCAAAACCCACACTATTCATCCATTTTTATCCACTGATGCTTACACACACTAGTAGTACCAGCAACTTAAATGTTCTACCCTTCCATCACCCTCTTTTTCACTCTCGCTCTCTCCCTAGCACTTACTTTCCCCGCGAAAATGTTACTGCTGTACACTTTTCCCCTTGTAAAAAAAACATGGGATCACTTTCTATTCTCTCCTTCCGAGGAAAACTTACTTGGAAACTTACTTAGGGAAACACATGTAGGATGATTCAGAAATCGCATAGATTTGGAGATAACGTCGCCCTATAGCATGTCCAGAAAAGTATTGAAGAAAAGTTGAGAGAAAAAATCATGATCTAGTCGATTACCCACCACCCTCTTCTTAACTCTAAGATGACTCATAATGTCTTGCTTTTTGTATTGATTTCCTGCTCCCACGAAATTACTGAACAATAATTCCTTGAGTTACATATCCCCGTGTCTCTAGGTAGCAATATATTAGCCGTGACTGTGACTCATACTGAATATCCTCCCTTGTCATTTACATACATACACGAGTACTAAACGGAGATGTGCTGGCTACTGGCTACCAACAGCCAACGAAAAATGGAAGCCGCATTCATCCTTGTGTACTATTTTGGCTTTCATAAACAACAATGTACATAGTCCTCTCGTGACTCCTTTCCAGTCGTGTAACACATAATTCTGGCATTCTAACAAAGCACGCAGAATGGATGTAGTTGCCAAAACTTTAGAAAACGAGGCCTTTATTCATTGTAGGAGGTTTACACGTGCTCGATCCGGAAACACATGTGTAATTCCATTGTGCACCCATTCGTCATGTAAACTGCACTACAAAACCTACGTTCAGTTAAATAGTTTGCGTTTTCATTTGCAAACAATTAATCTACATTACATTCTATTTTTACAAATTCAAAAAACTTTCCGCATATGTCTTACAGCATACGATGATTTTGGGCGTAGCAAAAATCTTAAAACATCTTCCTTTAAATTTATTTCAAAACAACCTAGGAACAAACGAAACAAATATTAATGCCAGTGCCATGTGTATGTATTATGTATACAATACCTTTCAAGCGGCTGCAAGCACTTCCACTGGCCTTTTCGAGCATGTATTTACAAGTTTTGGTTTAACGTCTACGATCCCGGTTGGCATATAATTCATTCGGGAAATCAAAAAGAGCATGGAAGCGGACTGCTTAATGATATTTCGTCAACTTGTGGTACAGTAAACGACTGGTGGAATAGAAAGTAGTCCGAGACGGCTTTATTGGATAATGTGGTTAGGGTTATCGTAACATATTGGTTTGAAGCAGTGAGGACAAAAAGTGGCGACAAAAAGTAGTCATGCAAAAAAATGATTCGTCCCTGCACGTCAGACTGCACACAAAGACCTCCGAGTACATATGACATTTTTCATCATCAATTTACACAACCAGTTTACGACTCCAAAACACCCCTGATCTTCTCTCTAAACAGCAAGAATTTTCACCGATGGGCATGGAAGGAGCTACAAACTAACACGTGGTCCAAAGGGATCAAATGTTTCTTTTACCGATGCTATAATGGAGCGCGACAGGAAAACTAACCCAAAGCGAGCAAATAGCGTGAGCACCCTAGTTAGCATCCAACTCACTGAAAATGCATGGAACATGCTCCGAAATAGTCATCTGCACACAGTCCCATATGATTATATACATATAGCTTTACCCATCTTCAAAACTCCAGGCGGAACTCCAACATTTGCTGTTCCTGTTCCCGCGGTGAGGGTACATTATACAACGTACAGACATGTTCCATGTGAAAAGCTATTCCCCTAGGTTTTAATGGCATTAATAAGTTTAGCTCATTGAGACTTGAACACACGTATAATATACGTAATACGTACATATGTTCTACGTTGGCAGCACTGCCCAGTAGATTCATTACGTTCACAAGTAGTTTCATGTTGCAGGAAAAATGCTGACATCCTCTATAGAAGTCAGCTTCCCCGTATAATCGAATGAGACGTCCCTTTTCCTCCTTTCCCCAGCTCCCCGCGTGGGCAATTAGTAATTAGTTACTCCCAGGACCAAATTGGTATATATCAATTTCACCCTCCGCTGATACTTAGTGCATTCTTCATTGAGTACGTACGATTGTTGCTTAACTTTGAACACGAATGCATTTTTTTCATAATCATTCCACTCTCCCAGGGAAAATGACTTCTTTTTATCCTTGTTTCAATTTTCCGGACTTCTGTAATAATCTAAGCGGGTATCATCGTTAGCTAACACCTACGCTACTTTTTTCAAACGATGAAGTACAACAGAACGGAAGAACAGAAGACGGCAATACTTGAAGGAAACCCATTAGCGGACCAAACAGGAACCATTGCCGGAAGCAATGCTTCCAGTTCAGTACATTACCGTAACATTCCCAAGGATTTCAGAACTGTTGCGCTCCCTCCCAAGTGCACACTTTAGCGCATTAAAAACGCTCTTCTCAATCTGCTACGCGGGATCTTAAAAGGAAGAGGGGGAATCGACAAATTACGTTCGTCTTAGATCCATTAAATGATTGCTTCCTTTGGAAGAGAGGCTACATCCAGTGTGTAAAGGTTCTCATTATCGTCGGAAACCGGCAAGAGCCACAAATGCCATTGCAACTTGCATTCGTTCATTAGATGTAATCCTTACTCTAAATGAGTGCATTAAAGCAATACTGCAAGCGTTCCCCATTCCCCACACGCGGGTTGTTAGTGTTGTCATACGTATGAATTGTCATTTAAGCGTCACAAAAAGTCGAAGAAGCAGCTCTGATACTAACACCCGGTAAGCGTAATTTTAAAAAAACTTGAAAGGGCTAATTAGAATTCCTAATTTTATTTAGTATCCCATCGAATTTTCTAGCTACTCGTAAATACTGAAAGGTAAGATGATTGGACGTAGCCAGTCCACTTATTTCAAACGCTACAGCCGGGGGAGTGGAATGCTGGTCCTTCGGAGTGAGTGATCCGAAAATGAAACAAATCTCTAGGGAGAATCTCCCGAAGAAAACTGCCCGTCATTCGACTTCATTAGGGAGTAGTACCGGAGGCTCCATTCCTATCTTATTTGTATGTACGGGGCCGTGTGAGTGAACCACTCGGCGGTCAACGTCTTTTCAAGGAGTGTGCATAGATGCACAGACCCGCGTAGCGTATGCTTTCACGTGCATCAGAGAACGGGACAGGGGAAGCTAGACCCTGGTTCACATCTAATCATCAAAGTTCTTCGGGCCCATATGTACATCAACTGTAAATGTCTCTCCCCCCATTTTACAAGTTCACGTGCGTAGACAAAATTGCCTTCATCGAGAGTCTCCGAGCATTGAATGGAACCAGGGAGGAAGAAACATAGGTTGCTGCCCTTTTCACTGTAACCTTCCTTTCCCTCCACTCACTTCTTGTTGAGAGCCAAAAGTAGGCTCACTCCAAACATTACTTTCGCTCTTGGACCTTTACCTTTCGTATAAAAAGAGGAGGTATTTTTCACGGAATAACATTTGCGTCCCCATTAGGAAGAAAGGGACTCTCCTTCCCTCCTTCAACAACATAAGCGTCTACGTTGCCCGTCGTATATTCAGGGGCTAATAGGAATTGGAAAATCAGGAAAAGACCCGTGTGTAGTGTGTACACATCACTGCACACTTGCACATTGCCGCATGTAATCAGCACAGCTAAAAGTTAACCAACCTTTTGCTCCATTCCATTTTTTTTTCTACTTCACTTTCTTCCGTTCCTTGGATCCCAACTGGCTGAGTGTAGTAGGTATCTCCAAAACTGCTCAAGGGGAAATACTATTTCTCTTGAGCTGGAGAGCGGAAACGGAAAAGAATAAGATTGCTTACAGATTGTACATTGCGTTCCAAGGAGGAACTCAACAAAAAATCATCTGAAGCAGCTGGAAGGTCAACAAGCCATACTTAACAAAAGTACAGCCTGGCCTAACAAAAACACGGCGCCCGAGTGTTAAAATTGCATAGCTAGTAAAAAGCACTTACGAAGCATTAAATCTAGTTATAGCCGTAATAGCTGTACACTATCACCACCAATACAAAGTGCATTTTTACACCATTCTGCAAAACTTCATTTGTGTGTGTGTTGTAACAAACATGCTTCCAACCATGTTCTCGCTTTCCTTTTTAAAAAGGGAGAAAGCACACACATGAACGCCGTATTAAACTTAAGACTCCCACGAAATCGATATCTCTGGAGGGTAAATACGAAGTAAGACAAGTGAAATGATAAAAGACAAAAAAACAGAACTTGAATATAAAGAACCATAAAGGGCATATGCCATGCGACGAAGAGAATATATAGGAACAAAAAAGCCTGGCTTCCCTTTAGAAGCCTACAGCCGTAAACTCAATTTCAATTCCCAAGGAGGAAGAAAAGAAGGGAGACAGAGCTATAGGCGTGTAAACCGCTGTGATATCCTCCGTTGTTTCTTTTCGTTAGCATTTACGTCCATTAGCTCCTCAAGAGTATGTATACTCAACAGTCCGATGCCGTCGGGAATTTACGCATACGTCGCACACTATCTTCAGGGTACGACGTCATCCGTACAACTTAAAACTTAAAGTTCTACCTTTGTTGGATACAACCACCTCTTTACTCCCTCCCCTTACTCCTTCCCTGCAACGAGGATTCAGAAAATAATGCATTACCCTTGTCACTGTTTTCCGCTAAAAGCTCCTCTCGGGCTGGATGACACTTGCTTTAATCAAGTGAATAGCCAAGTGTTGCAGTATTTTTTTCACTATCACTTTCTTTTCTTCTATGAGCACTTACTACTTACCGTACAGATTACGTGCGTACGAATGCACCCTTTTTTACATAACAAAAAGAGTATGTAGACATATCTGATCTAAGAAGGAAACTAAATTCATTTCCCCAAAAATCCGAAACGTTATACCATTCCAAGAACGAAGCGAGACTTGTTACGATTTAAGTCTCGCTCCTCCCCGAAGGGATGAGGCCGGGGAAAGAACAGTTGCAAGATTAGACTCCTTCCCTCAAGTAGGCACATTCCATTTCTCCAACAATCGTGAGCACAGCAGGCGACACATGGGATAAAGCAAGTGCATTATTTTACAGGATCACCCACCAGTTTTCCACAATAACTAATTAAATCACACTCCTGCCAGTGTGAAACAAAATTTATTCTGCTTCAACTAGAATACCCGCTCCCCGTTCCTACGCAGAAAATATCTTGAGAAAGGATTAAACGAAGCTAAAAAAAACTTGCAATGGAAAGCTTTATTCTTGTATTTCCCTATGCAAGACACTGTGTTTAGTTGTACAGACGAAAGAAATTAAATGTTTCATCTGTGCTACATTGTAGTAATAATAATAACTACATTCTTATATTTCAATTTAGCATGTAAGGTTAGGTTAGTGCAGTCTGCAAAAATTGCTGAAAATAATGTCATATTCATAATTTGTTTAGGTATATGTATTTAATATACACTACGCACATACTACGGGCAAATGTTCAAACAGCGTGTTTTCCTACACAGTCATTATACAAAGTCAAACATTTGTAACATATGAAATGGGAGACACATGATTGCACTTGCAACCACTTTATCGGTCATAAACGGTCATAAAAATGACGGCTCTCAACCTTCTTAAAAATCAAAGCCTTGCAAAAAGAGCGCGAATGAAATAAGATCCCAAGTCCAATACATAAGTGGGAGATGTATTAAATTTTATATATATAGGTATACATACATAGCTCGCGTTGACAATCCGAAAGAAATTATATCAGCAGCTATACATTTCTTGAAGCACACCGAACAGGGAAGGGACAGAATACAAAATACCAGTATTCCCTAGGCATCCGTGTATGCACAGTTTAGCTCTCTGTAATGGATCAGCGGACGGATGAAGAGTGCCTTTATTTGACATACGTCACATCCAACAAAAACTTCGGTGGTCAATAGCCTGGGTCCATAAATCTGTCAAAAGAAATTGTCTCCGAAGGTACCCGCACTGCGTCCGACGCACGGGATCTCCTACGTTCTAATTCCATTTCTATCGGATAATGAATGTAGCTAGTAGCTACTAGCTACAGCTACACATTAAATGTGGGATATTGGAGGAAAGCGACCACTGCTGTGCGAGCGTATGGGCTGCATCAGTTCTCATCCCGAGATACATAGACATCTCGCAGTCCTTTCAATACCACCAACTTGATCACCGATGCATTTATTTGGACCACCAAAAATGTGCATGCATGCACACAATCATCGTGTGGCGCGGTCACGGGGTTTACGTACATACATAATAATACATATATAAACCCAAAATTCACACTACAGACGGATGTATGTTAGAATGTTCGTACACACTCATTGATCATGTACATATTGCATATGCATGCATACATGTACGAGTGAATAGAGGTACAATATAGGAAAGTGTGTGCCACTTCATGTGTACCATCAAAAGAGAGTCCTTCTCCAGCGAGTCTATAAATTGTGGTAATAGTCGTTGATAATAACAAACCTAATACGAAGGGGCACAAAAGTTCGGGAGAATGCAGGAGGGTCTTGTCTTATGGTCAGCACAACAAATAATACACAATGGAAGCAACTATAAATGAATTGAAATGGAAAACCCCCAGAGAATATCTCCCGGGGAACCTGATCCCTGATCTTCACTCACATCACACAAGCTCTGCGTCATTTGGTCCCAACAATGAAACCCAAACGTTCCCATATCTATTCAAACATCAACACCTCAGTATATTTACTCAGTATATCCGCGCAACAACCCTTCTTGTGACAACTGCCACCTCAACTTATTCTCTTCCCCTCCCTTTATTAATCTACAGTCTACAGTAAACACTAAGCTCCCGGGAGCGTACAGATATGTACACCCGTACATGCTAGTCAATTTATGAGTTGTGGTAGCAGGAACCGCATTTCATTTAAACAGTTTTACAATGCAACAGTCCTGCTGCTCTTATGCAGTTCTAGGTCCGTCCAGGAAGTACAGCACCAGGGAATCAGATGAAAATTAAAAACTCTTTTATATCCTCCATCCCACAATCCCAATGTTTTCTCCCAACCTTTTTTTGTGAGCCCCATTAATAACGATGTGAAAACTTTACATCTTCACGCACTCTTCTTACTGTACACACATGTCGTATACATAAGACAAATACTCTCCTTGACACTCACAAAAAGCACCAATCAACTTAAGAGCATTGGTAACAACATTTAAATGTCTGCGAAAATGTTCTCGTTCCAACACTGCGTCAAAAATTCAATTTTCTCCTTCAAAGCAATTCCAATTCATACTTTCCAATCCCATTCAAACGAAATTGGATGTCCGTTACAGCAAAAGTTGGTTCAAAGTGTCCATCACGAGTCTAACCTAGCGAGTAAGTGATTGTTCGTCAACATGACTTCGGAGTAATGACACTTTCGGTAAACACTGCTACTTGTAACCGGACTGAGACAAAACCGATCATATTTTCTCCATGGCAGGAAACGTCAAACATTGGAAGGACACACGTTGTTTGCGAACAAAAAAAAAAGCTCGGTACGGGGGCTTTGAACTCTTTCTTCGTCGCGTTTGCTCAATGTAACGCGGTAAAGAAAATTCGAGAATACTTAAAAACTATAAGTATAATAATGTATTTATCATTTAGGCATATTCTTATACATTTTTCGAAGACTACACGTGTTCTGGATTAAAAATCAGAGGCGTCAATGAGCGACTTCGAATTTTTTAGAGGAAAGACTGGTCAATATTTTATCTAGTTTTCGATCTCCTACTACCATAAACATTGTGAATGCATATATACTTTCTTCAGAAATACCAGCCATAGGAAAATAAAACAAACATTGTCATTACTTGTCTCACGTTTCTACTTTCTGTTTGTTCTATCCTGTACAGAAAAATCGATTCTTCCCCCTTTCTTCCACTTTCACTTTCACCTACCTTTCATCAACTAGAAAGGCAAGATTATTGAAAAAGTCACGTAGCAGTGAACCCCAACAGATTGGGTGAGTACACAGAGGTGAAAGAATCAAATCACGTTACAAAGTCCAGCGAGATTTTCCAAGAAAAACATCTCCCACAAAATTTAATTTCTCCCTTCCCCTCCATATTCTTTAGATCCGAATTTTGTAACACCCGGGTAAGAGATTGGTAAAAAGTCTACATGCATTGCTTGTATACAAATATCGTCGACAAAGTGCAGACGGCTCTACCTGAACCTGAGTTTAACAGCTTCAATCACACCACATCTAGTTGGTAGAAAGGACAATCTGAATGTGACAGAATAATAATGCGTATTAAAGGAATTTCTTCATGTAACAGGGTAGAAAAACATGGGGCTTTTCCTGTCTGAAAATTCACAATATAGAACATTTTCTATACGCATAGGTAATTCTTCAACGAGCAGTCGATCCAAGACGCAGCCTTTTACTCTTGAAATAATGAAAATAGAATGCAAGCAGAAAGTTCTGGGTACAGAACAGAGCATTGCAAGTCTCATGATTCTCATGATCCCAGGAGCATTGTATAAGGTGAGAATCTTCTGTCATTTCTTTCAATCACATTACCTGAAAATCTATCAAGTTTTCCGTCTCAGTCTGAATCCCTGTTCGAATGAAAAGTTAAGCCTCTGAAAATCTCTTCGAAGAAAGGCAAAAAAGTTCGTGCTTCCATCCATGAAATACGTACATACAAAGTCAGACAACAGAAAAGATCTGCACCAACACATATGAGCACACTAAAAGTCACTGTCGCACTCGCCTAGCACGACAATGTGTTGGGGCAGATCCCTAAAAGGCTTCCTGGAGCACATCGTGCAGAAATGTGGCTGATTCCGTCAATTTCCTAGTAAGTAAGAATCTTCTTTTCCCAGTTTCAGAATCTCCAAGAAAATCAACCCAAAAGGGAGAGCGAGGGGAGGGGGAAAGGGTCCAGGCCGGGGAAAAGTGAAAAGGAGTGTATACACTCGGAGTCTATGATTAGGAAATAAATCACGTGGCATTCGTTGTTACATCTGCACGCTCTCTACTCTCTAATACGAACTGCCTAAGATCGATTTTCTTATCGCTCTTATTTGTCACCCAGTTGTAAATCATAGTCACCCTCCCCAAACTTTCCTGCCCGCATTATTTTCCATCAATTTTTCGCGTCTCCCTGTTCTCATTCATACTCACATAAATACACAATTTTTACGCATCACACCAAGCCATCTCTCCATACACTCGTTTCTTCCCCCTTTCCTGCTCTGCTCCCCAAGAGCCCAGGAAAACTGAAACACACACACACGAATTTTTCTGTTTCCCTACTACTCCCACGTTCGGAAGAGCATAAGAAAGAGAAAGCTCTCCGGGCTTCCTGTGGCAATACCTTATTTTCTTTTCCCTCTTATTTCCCCTCTGAGTACAGATATTGCTACATACTATTAATAAGAAATTACAGCAGCGCTCGCTGTCCTTCCCCCTTCTTTCTTTTCCCCCTCTCAAAAGACCTCTCCAAACAATTCGTGATATATACAAACACTGCTTTCATTCGTTACCATAGTAGACGGACAAACAATGAATTTCACTTGAGACGGAGATTCTAGAGAACTCTCTCCCTTCCATTTTTATACCCCTCACTCGGCGTCCGTAAACACACATGTGTGTATTCAGCCCGTATGCAATAAACCGGGGTAATTTCTATCCCTTGGCCATTATTAGCTCAAACCTCTAATAGCTTAGGCCTACCGCGGCGTATATGACTACGTAAGTACATCTTTCGACTTAAAAGGAAGCTCTCTGGAATAAGAACTTTCACCTTGGTCAATCTAGTAATAAGCCAGGGTTCAGTGTATCGGAAAGAA